>VMDO01000843.1:0-250769 GCA_007922755.1 Pedetes capensis
ATGGTTGGTCATCTACCAATTCTTTCTTGTATAATGACTCTGTGTATTCTTCCCATCTTCTTTTGATGTTTCCTGCATCATTTAATATTTTCCCTGTAGAATCTTTCACTACTGCCACTCGAGGCTTGAATTTTTTCTTCACTTCCTTAAGCTTGAGAAACACAGAGTGTGTTCTTCCCTTTTGGTTTTCTGCTTCCAGCTCCTTGCACATATTATTATAATATTTGTTTTTGTCTTCTTGAGCTGCCTTCTGAAATCTTCTGTTTATTTCCTTAACTTCCTCATGTCTTCCTTTTGCTTTAGCTGCTCCATGTTCGAGGGCAAGGTCCAGTGTCTCTTTTGACATGTAATTTGGTCTTTTCATTTTTTCTTGTCTTCATAAGAACTTTTTGCTTCCTTCTTGAATGATATGTTTTATGTCATGCCACAACTCTTCTGGTCTCCTATCATTTGTGTCTAATACATTAAACCTATTTTTTAGGTGGTCTTTGAACTCAGGTGGGATACTCAAGGTTAAAATACATATAGGTAGCAAATGCATATCTACTCCCATGGAAGCCATTTTTGCCAAGTACTCTACTCCAGTATGAAGCTTCTTTCAGCTTTGATTGTGTTTTTAACCTTGGCAGAGACCATATGGTCTATCTATGTGAAGGAAAAGGCAAAACTCAGCTTGAAAGGAAAATTATCAGGTTTGGGTTTTTTACACATCTCTTTTTCTATCTGGAAACATTAGTGTCTTGTAATAAAGCTGTAGGACATTAAATGGATATTAAGTACATCATATCCAGGGAGGAATTTCTGGGCCACATTTTTATACAAGTATCATATATCACATATGATCTGTCTTCTGATGAGTTCAAAGCATGATAGAAACATGATTTTATTAACTTCCCCCACATCTCACAGAGTTAAGAGGGGACAGAAATCATTTATCTTTCATTTTGCAGGTGATGAAACAGGCCCAGAGAGGTTTTGGCTGAAATAGGGATGAATGCACAGCAGATGAGGGCCTATATACTCTTTCACTTTGTGATGGAAGCTCCTCAAAACAGGGCTTAGGGCAATTTTACATGTATAAATGTGCTTAATGTTTGTTTTTTAAAAAAAGTAGTAATGTTGTAAACCTGTGAAACAATGA
Source organism: Pedetes capensis (assembly GCA_007922755.1). Taxonomy (NCBI): domain Eukaryota; kingdom Metazoa; phylum Chordata; class Mammalia; order Rodentia; family Pedetidae; genus Pedetes; species Pedetes capensis. The sequence goes on from VMDO01000843.1 coordinate 1,142, forward strand.
GCAGAACTTCTCAGATAAGAATCAAAATGTTCAAAATCAAAAATCTTTAGCAATCATACAATTTTGCTTATTAATTTTACATGGGGAGAAATGGTACCTAAAGTGAATAAAAAATGTTCCGATGGGCTGGGACTTAGCTCAGTTGGTAGAGCGCTGCGCTGCAGTCTCTGAGGGCCTGAGTTCAATTCCCAGCACCGCAAAAATGGGAGAAGGACCTGGCAATCCACTCCCAAGGCAATCCCGAAAACAGTCAGCCATTGAAAACCCTATGAGGGTCGCTATGAGTCGGATACCGACTCCACAGCACCTAACAACAACAACAACAATGTAAAATGACACTTTTTGATCTTTCTCCCTGACTCTGTTTGGCAAATACACTCCCCCATTCCATGTCAGTAGCAGACATCAATAATCAATCATACTTTTCTTTCCTGTCAAGTCTATTCACTAGCTCATGGTTGTTTTTGACACTCTAGGCAGCAACAACTCCTTACTGAGCTGACCCTAGAAATAAAACCAATTTTCCACCTACAAGGTTGTTGTTGTGTGCCATCAAATCGTGTCCACCTCATCGCGACCCTTACAGGGTTTTCAAGCTTGAGATTTAGCTCAGTTGGTAGAGCACCACGCTGCAGTCTCTGAGGTCCTGAGTTCAACTCCCAGCACCGCAAAAATGGGAGAAGGACCTGGCAATCCACTCCCAAGGCAATCCCGAAACAGTCAGCCATTGAAAACCCTATGAGGGTCACTATGAGTAGGATACCGACTCCATGGCACCTAACAACAACAACAACAACAACAGAGTTTTCAAGGGCTGATTATTTTGGGATTGCCTCTGGAGTGGATTGCCACATCCTTCTCCCATTTTTGTGGTGCTGGGAATGGAACTCAGGACCTCAGAGACTGCAGAGCAGTGCTCTACCAACTGAGCTAAATCCCAGCCCCTCCACCCACAATAGTAAATTCTTAATATGGTTTTTAAAGCTACTGTGTATTCTGGGCACATAGTATATGCCAGGCATAGTACACAGACTATTTAGTTGCAACTTCCCAACCTTATGAGGTTGGCAGTGTTTTAGATAAGAAAAGTGAAGTTAAGAGAGATCATATAATTTACTCAAGGCCTCACAGCAGGTAGGTAGCTGATCAACCATTTAAGTCTACGTCTTTACAATTTTACATATGCACATAAATATGTATACATATACACATGAATTTCACTTAAACTTTTCTGTGCATTTCCAACACTTTTTGAAAATAAGTTTTTGTTTTTGTTTTGTGGTACTTGGGGATTGAAAGGAGGGCCTTGCACATACCTTGCAAGTGCTCTACCACTGGACTGTCCCCCCAGCCCATTTAAAAAAAAATTTTTTTTTGACTCACAGTCTCGATAAGTTACACAGGCTGCCTTTGGCCTTAAACTTGAGATTCTCCTGACTCTGCCTCCCAAGTCACTGTGCTTACAGGCATATGCCACTTTACCTGACTGAATACATTTTTCTTATCTTCATCCTGTTTTTCCTCTTCAATTATCTTAACTCTAGATAGTTGGGTTTCTTTTTCCTTGTTAAATAAAACAGTAAGATCTTATACTCCAAGTTCACTGAATTTGAAATTCAAAGCAATTATCTTATCTTTCCTCACTTTAGGTGTAACATGCTGCCAGTTAGAAATGGTATTTTCCTGAAATAAACTACTTTTTGCTCGTGTTTTGTGGCCCTCCCTCACGTACTGCCTTTATCCCATCCATTTCCACACCTCTCATACAACATCCTGTGTCCCAGTCCTTACACTAACATGGACAAATTCAGCCTTGCTAGGACTGGAATCTTATTCAGAGCTAGGGCCAGGCCAAAATCTTGTATTCCAGTATTTTCTAGCAGTTCACCAGCAAAAAGTTTAAAAAGGCTTTTTTTTGCAATTTTCCTGTTATATATAAATGCCAACCAGATAGTTCAAGAGACCAAGCATAAATTCTAGAAACTTTTGTCTTTATCTTGATAAATCAAAAGGTACAAATAAAAATAAAGACCCAGGAAAAGTCAGAGTTATAGTGATTAAGTGGTTTTTAGCTGTCTCTAGATTAATTATTGGTTCATCCAAGTTTGGAGGGTGAAGTTCAAGGAAAATGGTAACAGAATGCCCTTCTTTGGGCACAGAAATTATCTTTGGAAGGTACCATTACTCAATAAACATGGGAAGCCTCCAGTGACCTAGTTTTGCTCCTAGATTAGAACCTGGGAATTCCTAGTTATGCTTTATAGCATTAACACATGGCTTTAAGTTTATTTACTAATAAAATGGACACAGTTTTATACACTATTCATCCCTCTCAGTAGCTTCCATTTAAAGTGAAGGGAAATCAGTGGCTCCAAATGATCTTCTTGAAAGCGTAAACTACATTTCTCTTCCTGATAAAGAAGAAAACAAACATCCTTAGTGTTCGCCTGCTGAGAGCCAAAGTGTAGCCTCTCTGGTGGAAGCCAAACACTTGGCCTGTTTCTGGACTAGCTGAACAGTTTTCAATGCCCAATTCTTCCTGGTCTCTTAGGAAGATAAATGGACTAAAGACCCACAAGGGCATTGGCTGTGACTTCTTGTACTGTCAGTGTAAATTATAAGCTGTTGAGAAGAGTTCATCCTATCTAGAGGCTCAGGCATCATGAGTAAACAGTTTATTCTCCACCTTGTTAATACCAAGAGGTATTTAATATAAACTCTGAATTATTCAGACCCTCTGTGGCACTTAGAAACACAGCTGCACCTCCTGCTGTCTCATTGAAGTTCCCTTGTTTGGTCTCTATGAAAATCATGAAGCAATTATATGCTGGGAAGAAAGGTAAATAGTTCTTGATTTCATAATTTCTATACAGCTGTGTTTATAAGCACAGAGCTGTTTGGTAGAATAGGCAAATGCCATTTGAGAGTCTTTGGTTCAATTGTGTGCCTGCCATTGCTCAAAAAGTGCTGGGTCTGCACCAACTGCAAGTGAAATCTGATCCATATACAAAGCCAAACTAAATAATGAAGGCATTTTATAATAAGTGCCATAGTAATCTCATGCAGACAACATAGTAGTACTTAGGAGAGACAAAGACAGATTCATCTTGTATCCTTTGATGATACTGAAAGACAATGTTGAAAGCACTGGACATATATACTGAGTAGTAGTTCATCAGACATAGATGAGACAGAGGATGTACATATACTTGCAACATGATCTTACAAACAAAGGCTTAGACATCTATCTCTGTGTAATGTATATGTCTACTTTCCTATCTGCTTCTTTCTACTTTCATTCTGGCTTTTCTTCCTGTACCCTAACATTCTTTCTATATTGTCATATCCTTCCTAATCCTTAACTATTAGCGTTCTATTCTTGTGGGCATTGATCACATTTGCATCTTCCATTATTCCTTACACACTGTCATTGTGCTCACAATATGATATATATTTATAAATATTTACTGAATTAAAATTCATCCACAGTCTTTTATTCCTTTCTTTTCTTTTCCCATCCTGTGAGCTATTCATGTTTGCATCTTGTCTGATCCTATCTGCACTCAACCTTGTAACATCAAGTATTGTTGTGTGTAGGATATTTGATTGTTGAAATAGACTTCTCATATCTAGACATGAGGCTGAGCCCTTCTTGTGTGTTACCTGATTGAATCATCTGAACAACACTATGAAGCCAGGAACCATCACCCTTATCATGTGGTAGATGCTAAGACTCAGAAAGGAGAAATCACTTTTCAGTGTTCACTCAGATCATTTGCAGGGAATTCAATAGATACACCCTGTACATCTTACTCTGGGCTCTGATTTTTTGAGCTGTTCAACAATGAGGCCATTATTTCAAGAAATTATTTTATTCCATCAAATATGACCAAAGTACTGGCTAACCTCTTCTTAGAGTCAACTCTGATGCCTATGAAGTACAGAAAAATAGCAGAAGGAAGGTTGCCTGAGTCTTATTTGGGTTCCTATAACAAAAATACTATAAAGTGGTTAATTTATGAATGATAAATCACATTTTGGGAGAATGAGAAATCCAAGATCAAGGTGCCATAAGGTTTGGTGTCTAGTAAGGAGTCACAAGGCAGAAGTGTAAAAGAGTGCCCACAAATCTTTTTTATAAGAGTACTATTTCCATTCCTAAGGGACTCACTTCCCCAAAGGCCATAAATCTTAAAGCTATCACATTGGGGGTTAGATTGCACCATACAAATTTCAGACAGGCACAAACCATTAGACTATAGCAAAGGTAGAAGGAAATCAGCAGAGAGGAGTACAGAGTGTATGACTCAATCCAGCACCAAAGTTAACCTTACGTATGCATATGGTTTCTTGGAAGGGTTTGGTTCCTACTTAAATTCTGTCCCTATACTTCCAGCTACTTAGTGAATAAAATTGTGCAGGAATTGTACATTTATCATGTGAAGTTTAAATGGGAAGCAAAAAAATGCTGGGGATGTATTATAGTCACCTTGGAAGGGCTTTTGCTGTGTGTGGTTTTTCTTGCCCTTTCTTGCTGACGTCTAAAAGCATAACTGAGAACTGTCTAGGAATCCCTTCCATCTCTTCACTTAGGGGCAGTGATACTTCCACCAGAGTTGTGAAAATAGGTTTAATGAATAACAAGGTTTGGCTTCAAATGTCCATCAGTTTTGCAGCCATCTATAAGATGTGACTGGAGGGAAATCTTTGCTTCCTCCATCCATACTGATGCCCATTTCTTGGACCTTTCCATCTTTTATCTTCAGGACAGGGTTCAAACCATATGGGCTAAGAGCTGAGTTATCACTAAACATGTGACAGAGGTTATCAGAACCAGATAGCTAGGTACACAGCCTGGCTAATAACCAAGGAGGAGGGAAGGAGAGACAGGAAGGTACTGTATACCTGTATGCAGTAGGCTTTACTGAGAAAGCCTCCCTGTAATTAGAACTTTCAGTTTCTGACATTTCTATCTGAAGAAAAGAGAAAGTTAAAATTCTTCAAGAAGAGATTTTCAAGAATTTATGTTTGGAAATATTTAGCAAATTTTAAATTGGTAACTTTCTAAGTGAAGGGACAAAAACATATACCTTTAGCAAGGTTTTGTTCCTTTAAATAAAGAATAGGAAATAAAGCCCCAAATACATTCAGGAGTTTTTAAATCCCATTTTGCAAATAGGAGATAGCTATTAATTATTTCATGAAAGTATATCTCAGACTCAGAAATGAATAGAAAATTCATTTTTCCCCCTTTTCCCTTTCCCTTGACCTCTTTCTCCCCAGGCCTGGTCTATCTCTATCTTTTCCATGTGCTTGTTACAGCATAACTATTAAAATTGCTTCTTGTAGTCTGACCTCTTTGCCAGGCAAAATCAATCTCTTGTATTACTCTGTATCCCCAGTGGCCTAGCTACATCAGGATGCATAGAAAGGAAAGTCACTTTGAGGAAAAGGCAATGAGATTCCTTGCACTGGTCTCAGCTTTTATGTTACTATTAAATTAAACTATTTATCCAATTACTGACACTCAAATTTCTGTCTGGATGCAGAAGGGAGCTGGAAGTGGCAAGTGGAAAGATCACCTCCTAAGCCCTGCCTTCCCTCTTCCTTCTGTACATTAGGAGGATGCAGCCCTATGTTAGGAAGGACTGGGCCACTTCTGCTTGGAGGGGCCAGGAGATTGCAAGGATAATCCAAGGCCACTAGGGCCATGCTAGATGATTCTGGACTTTTATACTGGCTTGCTTCCAAGAAGGTAAATATTTTCAGAGGTGGAGGAGGGTAGAATGAAAAAGAAAGGAGACAGTCCCATTTCAGCTCATCCTCTCCTGCAGACTGAACTTTCCCAAAAGCAAATCGAATGGCTTCTTCTCCCTTCCCCCATGAAATATTGAAGAATCATCTGGAGTTGTGAGTAATCCTACCACGACCATAGCTCATATCACTAGTCTAGTCATTCCAGCAGTTCTGTAAACTCTCTGTGCTCTCTTATCTCTCCCTGTCTGGGCACAAGCATCCTCCTCTGCTTTGTCCCTGACTCCTCAGCCTTGTTCACTTCATTCCTGGGCATCCCTGTATCTCAGCTCTTCCACTGCCTCCTCTGGGACACTTTCGTGGGTCCTACCACCACCTCTGTATTCTGGGATAGCTACTATGGTCTACATTAGGAATCGGGAAACTTTCTCAAAAGATCTGGATAGTGAATGTTGTAGCCTTTGTTGCAACTACTTAGTTCTACCATTAAGTATGAAAGTCTATGCAAACGAGTATGTCTGTTTTGCAGTAAAACTTTATTGACAAATACAATGGGCTGCTTTTGGCCTATGAGAAGACATTTGCCAACCCATAATCTATGTTCTCATAACTTCTTTAGCTTCTGTCTGTTAAGACTCTAATCAGAGACCATGAGAATCTTGGGGGCAGCAGTCATAGGTGAAGAAATGGGGGGAGTTCAGTCATGGGTTTTCTGTGACTAACTTCCCTCTTCCACAGTCAGTCCTTTCACCATAATGTTGTTGTTGTTATTGTTGTTATTGTTACTGTTGTTGTTATTAGGGGCCATCGAGTCAGGTCCCACTCATAGTGAGCCTTGTAACATTTTTAACAGCTGATGGTTTCAAAATTGCTTCATGAATGGACTGCCACGTCCTTCTCCCATTTTTGGGCAGTGCTGGATATTAAACGCAGGGCCTCAGAGAGCGCAGAGTGGCACTCTACCAACTGCGCTAAATCCCAGCCCCTTCTCCATAACATATGCCTTAAAATGTTTTCTAAAACACTAAAATTGTGTTTGGATGGAAGCAGGGGATTCGTTGGCAAGACTTTCACCTTTATGTATCCTCTGAAAGGGAAACAAGGGCACAGGAAAATTCTTTCTGTATCTCTAGCCCCAAATCACTGGCTCTTCTAAAGATTCCAGATTATAAATGGTAGCTATACAGCTCCCTAAATGGTGGCAGTACCTGATGAGCATCATTCCTCAGGCTTGTATATTAGGTCAATCAGCAGTCTGACCCTTCTAGGATCTTACGGAGACATTTCAGTGATTTTGCATCCTGCTGAATTTCTAGCAAGGCTGGGCTGTTCCTGGGCTAGTACTTCTGGAACTTTCTCTAAAGCAGTGATAACTAGCTGTGATGTTTGGACAGACATAGGGATCTGCAAGGACCTTTTAAGGAGTGAGGGAATTCCTTTCTGTCCCCCAGTAGTTCATAACCAAGTAAATTTTAGAATGCTGTAATTTGGGGGTCTCTGAGGTCCCAAGTTCAATTCCCAGCACCGCAAAAATGGGAGAAGGACCTGGCAATCCACTCCCAAGGCAATCCCGAAACAGGCAGCCATTGAAAACCCTATGGGGGTCACTATGAGTGGGATACCGACTCGATGACACCTAACTAACCACTACTCTGGAGAGGCAGAGGGAGGAAACGAGAGATTGGCAAAGTAGCAGAGAGTGTTTGTTCTTCTTATTCCTGCCTGTTTTATGTCCCCTTTATACTCAGGTAGGAACTGCCCCCTTTGTGTCTCTCAGTTCATATGGCATGTATGAGGTACAACCTAGCACCATAATCCAGGGGGAGGTGCATGACTCACTCATGTGTATTCTACCTCTTTGGCCTGACCTACTACTGCTGAGCGATGTGGCCATGACACAGGAAGCCAAGCAGAATCATTTCTGGCACTTTTGGAAGAACTACTGACTTAGGTGAACTGAGAAGGTAAGTCAGAAGCAACTAGCAGCTGCTTTGTCAACACAGAGGGATTCAGGATTGAGAGAGAGTCAGGGTTCTAATGACATTGTTTGGGGTTCCTGATCCAGTCTTACTTGAAATTTGACATCCTCTCTGAAATTCTTCAGGACTATGAACCAATAAATGATTTTTACTCAAGTTAGAATCAGGTTTCTGGCACTTCGAACTCAAAGAATCCTGACTAATAGAAGACATGTTTATACACTCAGACTAAATGGTTGAGATGGAATGTTATAACTAAGAAAAGCTTAGGAGTCCCTATTCTGAGAAAGGAATTTGCTGCCATTGGTTTAGCTAATACTTCATCTTGACACTTTCTCCTGTGATAAGCAAAACACGTGTTATTCAGGGGCCATCTTAGAACCACAACCAGACTAATGACAGTTTAGGCCCATAAATTAAAGTGCAGCAAGTCCTCCCCTGATGGACATTCATGGATATTATCATGGATATCACTTATGCATATTTCTCTTAAGGGTCATTGAATATGAAATCCAAAGAGACTACAGGCCATCTGGCCTGGTCTCATCATCATATGATGGAGGAGGTAACTGAGGCCCACAGAGAGAATGTTCACTGAAGCTGTGTACGTGATTTAGTGGCCAGACACTCCTTCCTTTACTCCCTGAGGCCCTGGCAAGTGTCACAACCTAAACTATTCCTCCACTGAAGAGAGAACGTGACAGTTTCCTTGAAGAAACTGACAGAACCTATAATTGTGTTTGCGGAGAGCTATCACACTGAGGTGCCAAGAAAGCTGGCTTTGGAGTCAGAAAAGGTGACCTTGGGTAGGTTATGTGGTCCTGTGAAGACTCAGTTTACTTTTTGAAAGAGGAAGGATGGGAACTCGCGCTTTTCATCTCACAAAGGAGTTGCTATGACAAAGTGATGTAATGTGTAAAAGCTTTACAGAAAGCATGTTGTTGTTAGGTGCCCTTGAATTGGTGTCCAACTCATAGTGACCCTACTTACAACAGGCAAAACACTGTTATTACTGCTTCTCTGCTTTTCATAGGGTTTTCAGTGGCTGATTGTTTTTTGGGAGTGGGTTGCCAGGTCCTTTTCCCAAACCTACAGCACCTGGTGTTCCCAGGTGGTCTCCTATCCAAGTACTAACCAGGCCCCACCCTGCTTAGCCTGCAGCCATACCACTGTGGCATCCCATTGATCCCATCAGATCTCAGAAGCTTAGCAGGGTGGGGCCTGGTTAGTACTTGGATGGGAGACCACCTGGGAACACCAGGTGCTGTAGGCTCAGGAGAAGGACCTGACAGCCCAAAAAACAATCAGCCATTGAAAACCCTATGAATAGCAGAGAAGCAATAACAATAATGTTTTACCTATTGTAGGAAGGGTTGCTATGAGTGGGACACCTACTCAATGGCACCTAACAACAATAACAACAACAACTCTACTTAGCATGGAGATCTGATGGGATCAAATGACACAGTACTACAGCTGCAGCATAGCAGTATAGGGCAGCATAGCAAGTGGTACAGCTGCAGGTGAGAGAGAGCATAAGAGGGACTATTTGGAAGAAGGAAGGGGACCAATGGGAGGGGGGAGGAGGAACATGACAAGGTAATGGAGAAATGAATAGGAGCAATGTACAATCATATACATATGAAAATACAGTAATGAGACCCATTATTTTGTACACTTACAAAAAAAATTACTGATAAAAAAGACTATAAAATGTAAGGTATGATTCTTGCATTTAGTCAGAGACTATTTTGTGCTTGGTCATCAGGTAATGTAACACTTAAGTGCTATTCAGAAAACAACTATTGGAACCCCGTGGTGGATGCCACATAACTATGCTTTGTAAAATAAGTCTTTCTTCTGTGAAATCATAGTTACTTCGAGTGCTTTCCAATCTCCTATATTAAGTTGGGGCTAGACTTTAGCTCAGTTAGTAGAGTGGAGCTCTGTGCTCTCTGAGGCCCTAGGTTTGATCCTCAACACAACAAAAATGGGAGAAGGACCTTGCAACCCACTCCTGAAACAATCCTGCAACCATCAGCCATTGAAAACCCTATGAGTAGCAGAGAAACACTGACATAGTGCCACCATGGCACAGTGTTGGGAAGTAGATAGACCCAACTCAGTGACATCTAACAATAATATATTGACTTGGCCAAGCAATAAGTTTTGCTCAAATATTTATCTAGTTATATTCACCAGAGTGGCAACAAAATAGTATGTAATGGCAAAGAAAATAAAAGATTGGAGGGTGAGGAAGTATAAATTGGAATACTCTTTCTTGAGGGGGAACTTAGCCATATATCACTTATATCCTTCTATCTGGAATCTCTACTTGTAGGCCCATATGGTAAGAAATACTATAATTAGGATGTATGCAAAGACTTGACAAAAAAGTTCATTTGTTTCAGCATTATTTACCATAGTTTAACATTTGAAATATCCCAAATATTCCTTTGTGTGGAACTGGAAATTAAGTATGTTATTTCCACTAGAAATTCCAGGAATGGCTCAGTTTGGGCCAACTTGATTCAGAGACCTATCCAAAACTAATCTTTGACCAGGAAAGCAGATTAAAATGTTGTTGTTTAGATATATCAAAATACTATGCTTTTAAAAATAAGTGTATTTTATTGTCTTACTTTACTTAAAATGGGTGAATTTTCTTATTTTATTCTATTTATTTTATCATTAATATAGTTTATCCAAACAAAATAAAAACATAAAATAACAGAAGTTTATTGTCATAAGAGATTTTCATTTGGGAAATCACAAAATGGTTGCAATGTCTTACCTAGTGCATGTCACATACAAATAAAAGAAGAATTGTCAAGCACTATGGTGCATACCTCTAATCTTAGCTACTCAGGAGGCTGAGGCAGAAGGATTGCAAGCTTGAGGCCAGAGGCAGCATATAAACTTAGTAAGACCATGTCTCAAAAAAAAGGGGGGGGGGGCTGGTGTGTAGCTCAGTGGTAGAATACTTGCCTATCAAGTGTGAAATCCTGGGATCAGTGCCCCCTAGTATTGCAAAAAATGATATTAATCAATTAATTAATTAAGTCTAGAAAGAGATTCTCCAAAACATTTTTTAAAATACTCTGAGTAATGGGCCTGGAGATGGTTTTTATTGTCTTTTTAAAAGAAGTCATATTAGAAAAATTGATACATGCTTCTGGTTTCAAAGAAAATCACAGTACAGTAGAATATAAAATAAAACAACTCTAGCTCCTTCAAATAACCATCATTTTACAATGTTTTGAACATTCTCCCAAAGTTTTTTCTGCACATGCAAACACATATAGGGATACCTGGGATTTTCTTCATATAAATAACTGTCTCGAATACATAAATGGAAACAAACCAAATACACTGTTCTGCAAATTGCTTTTTTTCTCAATTTGTCTTATCATTCTACGTCAATATTTACAAGTAAATAAATCTATGCCATCTTCAAATGATTGCAAATTATTCCACTATGGGGATATCCTGTAATTTATTTAACCAGTCTTCCTGTAAGTTAATATTTGCATGATTTTAACTCATTTGCAAATCACAAACCCTGTCAGTATCTTCCATTCATGTCTCTCTTCTGGGCACATTTGGCAATGTTTCTAGATGATAGATACCTGAAAATGGAATTGATAGGTCCTAAGATATATGCTTGATTAGCTTCATTTCATATTGCTATATTTAAAATATTCTAAAATTTCATGCTATGTATGTTTTTTTTAAGTGAGTTACTTTAAAATGGCATTGGAGAGCCCACAGTTCTTTCAGAAGTCCTCATTAAGCTCAACTATTGTTCATTTAACCTTGAGAGTGAAGGGCTCATGTGCTGGACTTACTGTGGTGCCATGCCCACAGGACATGTTCTTATTGGGTTGCCAAATTTGAGAGTAGAAGGCTGGAATCTGAAACAACAGCCTTAATATACAGTCTACGTTATCATCTCAGAACATCTCAGAGCACTTTCCCAGTGATGTACACTCATTTAATAAAGCAGCCAGGAAAGACAAGCTGTTGGCTGGAGGAAATAGGAATGTACTTCTGATATCTCTGGCATCAAAATGCTGTGAGAGAGGCAAAATGGTCAGAACCCTATAAAACTTTCATAGCCCATTAAGAGTATCACAGCAGGCTTGTCAGAGGTGAGGAACAGAAGAGAGAAACTTGCCCCAAAAAGAAAAGAGAAAAAAATAACTGGACTGAAATTCCACAGAGGTTGGTTATTCAAACAGAACAGCCTAAAATTATTCTAGAATCTGGTTACCAAGCAATGCTAGGAAGTTAGGGTTAAGGCAACATATAGGTGACAGACCATTCTCATGGGAACTGGGATCTTAGTAAAATTCTGTTAGTTGTGTGTTCAGGGATAACATCAGAAAAGAGCATTAAAATAAGTGTCTAAACAGGATGAAATGAAAGCATATTTGGCATGTTTCCTCAAAGGATAGGAGGTAAATGTTGGCAGTTTTCCTCAAATGGCAAGAGATGAGTTTGCTTAGAACACTCAGGCATGGGATTAAAATAATGTGATCCAACTAATTATTTTCTACTCCTTCTTATATTTCCTAGGCTGATAATCTTTTTCAGCTTGTTTAAAAATGTATTGTTTTCCTTTATGATTCCTCCTCTAAAAATTGTTTAGTTTGCAGTATCTTAACAGTGATACCAGAAACTAATCTGAGTAAATTTAATTTACAGGAGACAATAACTCAAATATTGTATTAAGTGCATTGAGAAATCAAAGAGTAGGAGAGCATAAAGGGGCTTGAAAATAATAGAATGGAGATTTTCAGATGTATGTGCATTTTCTGACCTGTGTAATACAGGAGCTACATGTGGCTATTTATATTGAAAGTAACTAAAATAGAACTGCCATACAACCCAGCTGTACCACTACTGGGAATATACCCAAAGGGAAGCAAGTCGTCATACCACAGAGACACCTGCTTCTCCATATTCAATGTAGCACTTTTCACAATAGCAAGGATATGGAACCAACCAAGGTCAACAGAAGTATGGATAAAAAATTATGGTACATATACACAGTGGAATACTACTCAGCAATGAAAAAATGAAATAATGTCATTTGCAGCAAAATTGATAGAACTGGAGAACATCATCTTAAGTGAACAAACACAAGCTCACTCATATGTGGTAGCCAAATCTTAAAGGAAGAAAAAAAATCCCATACATAAGTTGATGTATAGAAAATGCACAATTAAACTTAGCAAGGAAGGGACAGTATAAAGAGTAGAAAAAAGGGAGGAAACTAGAAGAGGGATGCGAAGATTGCAGAAGGTGGGACAGGGAGGAGAGTCAATGTAGAAGGATAAAGGGGGAGAGGATAATCTCAATGTAAACAAAGCAACTTCATAAGTACATCGGAATAATAGGGAGATATAACCCAAATACACATTTGAGTTTTACTACATTATGAGCCTTAAGGCTCCATAAACTTTGTGGGTTGATGAAAGTGTAGCCAGAAGTGATGTAATGGATGCATAATTGAAAAAGACAATGCTGTATTACTCTGTACCCTACCATCATTTACTAATAAAGGGAGAAAAAAGTAACTAAAATTATATAAAATTAAAAACTCAGTTCCTTAGTCACACTATTTACATTTCAAGCACTCAACAGCTGCATATAGCTACTAACTTCTTCACTGAACAGTGCAGATTTCGAACATTCAGTTCATCATAGAAAGTTCTGTTGGATAGCACTGTATCAAACTTTGGAAATAATTCTTAAAGACTCTTCACCTGGTCTGTCTAATTTCCACAGTTTCTGCTTATATTCCTGAATGCCTCTACCAGTCATCCCCATCTTATTTTCCTCCATGGCATGCCATGTGGTGAAAGAATAGGAATAGTTGCCATATATCTAGCTCTTAGAGGACGGAGATGATGTCCCATCTTCCATGCCTAATACAATACCTGCAACATAATTGACTTCCACTACAAGTGAGCTGGTACATGCCTGTAATCCCAGGGACTCAGAAAGCAGAGACAGGAAGATAAAAAATTTGAGAACAGAGGCAGCCTGGGTAACTGAGAAAGACCTTGTCTCAAAATAGAAAGTAAAAAATGTGCTGGGGATGGAGCTCAGTGGTGGAGCACTTGCAAAGCATGCGTGAGGTTCTGGGTCCAACTCCCTGGTACTAAAAAAAAATTTCCTTTCACTATTGTTTATTGACTAACTTACTGATTTATTAAGGAAGGAATGAAAGAAGGGAGAAAGCATCTCATACTAGAACTAAATTTCTAGAAAAAAAATCTTTCTAGAAAAAAATATTTTATTAAAAAACAGAGAGCAAGTGATAGGAGTTTAAAGGAGCAGAACTGAACATTAGAGACAATGTTGTTCTCAAGCTGTAACATAGCCTGTTCAATTATAATTATATATTCCAAAATCTTTTGTATCTTAAAACTAGATCTTTCTTTATAGCAATGCAAGAGAATTATTGGCTCAGGGAAGCACTCAGCCTTATTTTTTATTATTCTCCTTTTTGACTTGGTCATTACCAGCAGTCTTTATTATTTCAGCATACTTTCATAAGCCCTACAGCCATAGCACCCTGATGTCCAGTCCTGTCTGATCTTGGAAATTAAGGATGATCATGCTTGATTCATCCTTGGATGGGAGACCACCTGGGAATATTGGGTGCTATAGGCTTGGGAGAGGACCTGGCAGCCCACTCCTAAAACAATTAACCATCAAAAACCCTATGAATAGCAGAGAAGCATTGACATAGTGCCCAGCATGGCACAGTATTGGATAGTGTTTTGTTCTCTTGTACATAGGGTCATTATGAGTTGGACTAAACTCGATGGCACCTAACGACAACAAAAACAACAACATACTTTCATAAGACAATATAATTTCTCAAAATTCTAGATTAAGGGGCCTGCTTCATAGTAGCATCTTCAAAACCTCCTTCATTTGCCCACCACATGCCTGCCATTTGGGCACCTTAGTGGACACACTGCATTTCTAAAGCTGTCCTGTGACAGAGAATGCCATTGGTGAGCTGGGTTTTCCTTCTGGGGAGGGAGCATGTGGCTATGGAAAGAGCCCTCTCCATAATGGCTTTGAATTTTGGCTTTGTCACTACCGTCTATGCAACTTATTCATCTTCTTAGTATCTCAGTTTCCTCTTTGGTACAACTCAATGTCAGCAGTGACTAACCCATAGTACGACTTCAATAAATGATAGCTGCTCTGACAACTATGATTAACTAATAACTTGGATCAAAGAACACGTTCTTTCTCTTATTACTGTAATCTAAGTGACTCAGGATCTCAACTTTGAGGCCAGATACACTCTGTGAAACTTAGTAAGATTTGTCTCAAAATTAAAAATGGGGATTGGGGGTGTGGTTCAGTGGGAGAACACTTGCCTAGCATGTTGAGTTCAATCCCTCAGTACTATAAAACAAACAAACAAACAAACAAAAACCCTGGTCTTCATTACATTAACATCTAATCTTGTCCTTAGATTTGAAATTCCAGTTATTTTTTAATTTTCCCACTGTTTATAACCAGATTTATTACTAATTTCTGTTGGTCCCCTACTTGCTGTGTTTCCCTTCAGATTGAGGAGCAGAGTGTGAGAGGCAGAATTGATATTTCCCATGAGTATCTGGTAAAGGGGACTTTGCAAATATCAGTAATATTACTAATCAGTTGACCATGCAACAGGGAGGTTAGTGGAGGGGCCCAGCCCAATCACACATGTACTTTAAAAGCAAAGAGCTTCCTTTGGGTGATGGCAGAAAAAGAAACCACACAGATTCAAAGTGGCTGGTGCAGTGACTCACCCTGGTAATTCCAGCAACTCAGGAGGCAGAGGCAAGAGAATCACACATTTGAGGCCATAGGCAGACTGTGTAACTTGGTGAGACCCTGTCTCAAATAAAGAGTAAAAAATGAATTGGGAGGTGCAGCTCAGTGGTAGAGCACTTACACAAGCATACATGAGGCCCTGGGTTCAACCCCCCAAGTACTGCAAGAGAGAGTGGGCAGGGGGGTGGGGGAGACTCAAAGTGTGAGGATTCCACGCAAGAGAGATATTCCATTGCTGGCTTTGAAATTGAAGGAAGTCACATGAAAAGGACCTGGTGGGCACTTTTTCCTAGGGGCAAATTTAGGGGAAAAAAAAAAAAGATGTTCTTATAAGGAAGGGAGCTGAGGATAAATTACCAGTGGAAAACCAGCAAGGATAAAGTAATTGCCATCTCACAGCTACAAGGAGCTGGATTCTGCCATTAATTAGAATGGACTTGGAGGGGATTCTTCCCTGAACCACCAAAAAAGACCCCACTCAGGCTGATACCTTGATTTCAGCTTTGTGAGACTCTATGAACCTCTCTGCGCACCCCCAGACTTGTAACCTGCAGAACTGTGAGATAATAAGTGAGCGTTATTTTTAGAGTAAGTTTGTGGTACTCTCTTAGGCAGCCATAGAAAACTAATGTACAGGAAGTAGAGGGGGGATTTGGGGAGAAAAGAGGCCTGGGACAACTCAGAAGTGAGTAACAGGAGAAAGGAAGAGATTGAGAGAGGGCAAAAGTAAATAACAGTGATTCTATACACCACTCATAAATTAATGATTGTGAAACGCAGGAGGCAGGCACAAGAAGGCCCAGCGTTGCCTTGGATTTGCCCAAGTGAAGAAAGAAAGTTAAGTAGTTTTCCACATTTCATAACATACGGAGGGAAGACAATGTTAATATAGCAGGGAAAAGGCCACAATGACCATGCAGGTGGCCACCTTCAAGTCGAGGAGGCAGGCCTGGAGCAAGTCATTTCCTTCCAGTCCTTAAAGAAAATAGATCCTACTGAAACTTTGATTTTGGGCTTTTTGTTTCTAAAACTGAGGCAAAAAAAATTCTGTTGGTTAAGCCATCCAGACTGTGTTTTTTTTTTCTTTACAGCATTCTTAGGACACCAATGCCAAATCTGTTTTGGCTTGGTGCCATAATAAATTACCACAGGCTGGGTGACTTGATGTCTGCCTGTAATCCCAGCAATTCAGGTGTCTGAGGCAAGAGGATCACAGATTTGAGACCAGAGTTGGCCTATGTACTTCATAAGACTCTGTCTCAAAATAAAACATAAAAAAAGGAGGTGGAGGTGCTGCTCAGTGGTGGAACACTTGTCTAGCAAGCACAAGGCCCTGGGTTCAACCCTCCAGTACTGCAAATAAATAAATGTATAAATAACCACAGAATGGTGACTTACTCTCTCACACTTCAGATGCTAGAAGTATGAAAACTAGGTGTTGGCAGTGTTGGTTCCGGCTGAGGGCTGTGAGGAAAGGATCTATTCTAGGCCTCTCTTGGCTTGTAGATGGCAGTCTACTATGTCTCTTCACATCGTCTTGCCTGCATGTAAGTCTCTCTGTCCAAATTTCTGCTTTTTACAAAGATGCCCACTCTGTGGCCACCTTGTGGATTAGGGCTCAGCCTACTAACCTTGTTTGAACTTGATTATCTCTATAAAGACCCTATCTCCAAATAAGGTCACATGCTCAATTTCTAGACAGGGCTTCAAACAGAACCCAAACCTAAACCCTGAACCCATTCCAGTTCCAACATAAAAAAAAAGACAATTTCTAAGCCCAAATCTAAACTGAACCTGAACCCAAACCCAGTGAAAAATTGGGCCGGGGTTCAGCTTTTAATGTTTTTCTTTTTTGTATCATTAGCTATATAAAATTGAAAGAAAAAATTGAAAATTTTTTTGTTCATCTATCCACACATAGGATTAAAATTATAAACTCAAAGGCAAACCAAACCTGAACCCTCTAAATTTTGACATATTGAACCTGCACCTGATCCTGAAGCCAAGTTTTCACGGATTTGAAGCCCTGGTTTTAGGGCGTAGGGTTTCAACATATGAATTTCAGATAGCATATTAATTTTAAATGGGCTAGGGTTTAGCTCAGTTGGTAGAGTGCTTCTCTGCACTCTCTGAGGACCCTGGTTTGATCCCCAGCACCACAAAAATGGGAGAAGGATATGGCCATTCACTCCTGAAGCAGTCCTGAAACAATCAGCTGTTGAAAACCCTATCAGGGTCACCATAAGTCGAACTCAACTTGACAGCACTTAACAATGACAATTAATTTTAAGGGTCATATATAACACTTGAAAATTTTGTGGCTACAAATGAGGTTTGTGGTGAGCAGAGCCTCATGTTGGAATAATGTTCTGAAGTCGGCCTCTATAGCTCTGACTCTGTGACCTTGAACAAGCCACAGCATCTCTCTACACTTGTTTCCTCGTCTTTAAAAAGACATCCTTTGCAACACTCAACTATTTTATCTTATTCTATCAGCCTGTATTTGCTACAGTACCTAAAGCTATGCAGAACTATTGAGTGAAATATTTCATGAGAAAATTAACCCAACAGTTACTTAATGCACATCTTCTATGAGGCAAGCACTGTGTGAGGTGACAAGGACACAGAAATGGGCCTGGAAGAACACGTGATTTTGAGGGTCTCTCAGTGTGAGAGACCCTACGCCTCAGCTTTTTAATCGGCAAATAAAAGAAAAGTCAATTCATTGACTGGGGGAACTGGGTCTGTGTTCACCCTCCTCTCTGTAACTCAATGCATGAACTTGGAATCAGAAAAACGAAAAGAGCTGAATTGTAAAAGTGGAACAGGAACTAAAATGTGTTGATAATTATGTATCATGTGCTTTACTCCTATCCTTCTGTGATACTTGTAATTATTCCACTCAGAATTATTCCAGTCTGAAAAAAGATAACTGTAAGAACTAAAGGTAAGGAAGAAAAATCCAACTCCCTCAGCAGGGCTATTTTGGGGAAATTTCAATTTTTTTTCTTTTCTTCTCTTTCTCTTCTTCATCTTCTTCATCTTTGTCTTCATCTCTGTCTTCTTTTGTACTTTGTATCTATGCATAGCCTGCAGCGGTAGCCCTGTGGCATCCGATCCCGTCAGATCTCAGAAGCTAAGCAGGGTCAGGCCTGGTTAGTACCTGGATGGGAGACCACCTGGGAACACCAGAAGCTGTAGGCTTGGGAGAAGGACCTGGCAAGCCCCTCCCAAAAATCAATCTGCCATTGAAAACCCTATGAACAGCAGAGAAGCACTGACAATAGTGTTTCCCCTGTTGTACTGAGGGTCGCTATGAGTCGGATACCGACTCGATGGCACCTAACAACAACATCTATGCATAGTTGGACCACCTGTACCAACAGCGACACTGAAAATTATTTTTTAAAAGCTCCATTCATAGACATAAATGCTATGAACACAAACAGCAATTTTGGCTTTGCCCTCTGAGTCCAAGTTTAATAGGTAGTCTTGTTGTTGTTAGGTGCCGTCAAGTTGTGCCCAACTCATAGCGACCCTCATAGGGTTTTCAATGGCTGTTTCGAGATTGCCTTGGGAGTGGATTGCCAGGTCCTTCTCCCATTTTTGCGGTGCTGGGAATTGAACTCAGGACCTCAGAGACTGCACCGCAGCACTCTACCAACTGAGCTAAATCCCAGCCCCTAATAGGTAGTCTTAGGCAGATACAAAAATAAGATCAGAGTAACTATTGGAAAAGATCAAGATTGGATTTAGAGCTGGAAAGGCTGAAATTGGCCCTGGGTATTTCTAATGACTGCTGAATAGAATATAAGTGATCTGTGTCTTACAGATTTGAAGGTAAATTGTCCCCATTAAAGGATAATTTGTGGAATAATGTCATTAATGATAATGCTAACACAACAGTAACAGCACTCCATTCTGACCTTCTCTGGGTTTTGGTTCCAGCTAGCCTCCTCCAAGCCCAACCTTTTAGCTTGTGCTAGCTTTCAACTGCTGATCACTATAGTGTCTGTGTTCATTCTTTAGGAGGATGGGCAACCTCCTCCCTCTGAAATGAGTAAATAAACACAACAATCAGCCCTGCCATGGATGCCCACCCACCATGGTTATTGTGATGGTCTTGGCCAGTCGGTTCTAAAACTGCAGACAGATTTAAGGGGCCTTTGCCATTTACTGAAAACTCACATAGAACAGAAAGACTTATTGGGCCCAGTGATTCTAAAACAATAAATACAAAAGACATGGAGTCAAGTTGAAACCCACACAAAACCACCTGGCAGGTTGCAGAAAAAAACTAAACACACAGTCTTCTAACAGAAAAACAGAGACAAACCACCATGGTCTTATCTTTCCATCCTGGCCATTTATAAACACTCTTCCGGCCAAGCTTCAATTTTAGCTAATTTTCATGCAGGATCCCCATAGTTATCTGGAAGTAAACACACAAAAAATTACCTTTTATCTATGCAAGCTGACAAACCTACAGTCAGTTTTCCACTGCCCAGGAATAATCCTGGGGTTAACAGGTTGGAAATAAGTTGAGCAGCAGTCATCTCATGGCCTGGAAATATGCCACAATAATGGATATCTCTGACAAGGGGGAAAATAGAGTATTCATCTTTGTTATCTTCTTTCCTCATTCCTGATTTCCTTCAATTTTCCTTTCATAAGACTTTATTTTTGGTTGCATTTTAGAGAAGATAACTGCTTACTTGCACATGCTACTTATCCTTAGTGAAATTGAAAAAGGTACGAAGCTCACCCTCCACAGTGGTACTTGCCAATAATTTCTGGATCTGTTTTGGGGCTGATCTCATCCTTATCCTCCCTCCAGGACCTATCAAAATAACGGATGGTGTAACTTCTCTCTAGTGACACTGGTATGCATAGTAACATGCTGTGGTTGGGATTTTTTTTTTTTCCTGCTTCTCTCTGATTAATAGGTATTTAGGCTACACAGCCCTTTGACTGTTTTCTTTAGATTAGGAGGGAAGCTTGGTGTCTAGGGCTAGAGTCCAAGGGAGAAAGAGGTTTTTCATGGTGGAAGATGTTGTTGTCATTTGCTAATTGTTGTTCACCTGATGGACAATATACATTGAGAGCATGGGCTTGGGTCCCATTGGCCTGGACTGATTTCTTGCTCAGCTAAAAGAGAAAGCCACTTAATGTCTTCTTAGCCTCAGTTTCCTCTTTGGGATATAAGAATAATATTAGTCCACATCTCATAGGGATGGTGTGAGATCTGGATGCCATGAGGCTGGAAAAGTTATTAGCAAAGGGCCTGCCACTAGTAGGTCACAATGGCCACCCAGTGTTGCCAGGATGGTTCTTACAATCTCTCAGTGCCCAAAGTGAGCCCTTCGACTGTGGTTAGCTGAGCAGAAAAAGGTAGGCAGAGAGGAGGTGACAAACTGCTCAAGGAAGGAGACATTTTCAGGTGTGGCAGGCACAGTTAAGGGAACCTTGGTTTTATAGATGTTGAAAATGATAGTGAAATTGTTATCCTGGATTGAACTGATAATGGCATTTAAAAATTTGAGATCTAATTTCCAAAAGGAAGCAAAAAGTAATAAACTCTGGAAAATTCATATTCTCACTGCAGGTTGTCAAACAGGATAATTATACCCCAATGGTTGTCTAAGTTTGGTCCCCACAGTAGCAGCACCTAGGGACTTGTCAGAAGCACAAATTCCTAGGCCCCACCCTTGATATAATAAATCAAAAATTATGGGGATCAAGTATAATAATTTCTGTTTTAAGAAGCCCTCCAGAACCGGGCGCAGTGGCACATGCCTGTAATCCCAGCGGCTCGGGAGGTGGAGGCAGAAGGATTGCAAGTTAGAGACCAGAGGCAGTCTGTGTAATTTAGCGAGATCCAGTCTCAAAAAGTAAAAAAATGGGCTGGGGGTGCAGCTCAGTGGTCCAGCACTTGCAGAGCATGCAAGTGTGAGGCCCTGGGTTCAAACCCCAGTACCACAAAAAAAAAAAAAAAGAAAAGAAAAAAAAAAGATGACCTCCAGTTAGTATGAAGCCCATTAGAGAAATCTCTTCTCCCCTTCCACTGAAATTCTTAAAACAAAACAAACAAACAAACAAAAAAAATCCTTGCTTTTCTAATCCTACAATTGGTGGGATGAGATTGAGCCATCCTTGGAAGAAATGTTTTAGAGGACGTGTAAATAAGGTAAGCATTATGCTTATATCCTAGAAATGATTTGTTCTTTGAAGAGCAAATGAATCTAAACAATTAGTCACTTTTCTGTGAAAGCTCTTCCAGATAAGGTGCTACATTCAATTCAGCCAGCTAACTGAATATTATGTTTATTCACTCTGTGGTATCATTCTTTTATTAGATATCAGCACTAGGAATTGTAGTTAGGTTTTTCAGCCCTGCAAACACTACAGCCAAAAATAAAAGGTGAAGTAAAAGGTGTTAATCTGCTTACCCTCAAAGTCCAGTCATTACCAGTGTCAAAGCAGGGGAGTATCAGGAATAAATAAGGCTGCTAGATTTGATTAAAGGGATATCTGGGAAGAACATGATTGCACTAGATGTGGTCCTTAAGTTCTTAACCTTGACTCTTCCCATCTTCTGTTGGGCTAAAGGATACAGTCAGACTGGCTCCAGCCTAGCTCCAGGGATGGGCCCCAGCTGAACCAAATGTATGGCAGACCTTTCTCCTTTACCATAATGACGAACCAGGAAACCCAGCCTGGTGAATGAGAAGAGATATTCCCCTAATTACAAGATCAGGGTAGTCCAAGGGGTAGGGAGAGATACTAGGTTACTGATGCTTCCTGATAACAATATATAAAAGTGGGAACCCATTTCTCCCAAGCAGGATGGTTACCCTGGACAGGGTTGGCACAGGGGGCCATAAATGTCAGGTGCTATTTTCACTATTACCATTCTTCTCCTCACCTACCCATTTCTTATAGATAATATGATGTCTGTAAGAACTTCTGAAATGGGTGACCTAGAAAAAAATTGAGGAGGAGGAGGGAGAGGAAGACTAACTTGTGACAAACACAAGAGATAAAGAAATACTCAAGAATTTCCAAAACAAAACAAAAAAGAATCAAGAGGAAAAATGAAAAGAAATGTCTATTTATAGGTCAAGTGGTACAAAACTCAACAGTAATGACCTTGAAATGTTAAATCAAAAATAACTCTAACCCCACCTTTGGGATAAGGCCTCAGAAGGATGTGAAGCTCTAGAGGTAAGATGTGGATAGCGGGGCAAAAAGAATGTTCTCTAGAAGAGAAGACCCTTCTAGACAGGTGCGGAGATGCCATAGTAAATGAAAACATGCTGAGTATAATGCCCTGTGGAAAAAGCCAGAGAGATTGGAAAACAGCAAGGAGAAACATGGTAAGACACCCTTGGTAGATAGACAAAAAAATGACCATGGAATTGTTGCTCTGGATTGAAAATACTGCTTGAGAGCTGGTGAGGGGCTAGATCATACAAGCCAGTTAAGCCATGGTGGAAGTGTTGGTCTTTATTCTAACGTCACAATGGAGCTGTGGTACCATGATTCATTTTGTAGGAAGAGAACTCAAATGCATCATCTTCCTTACTCTTCACACCCTATGAAATGCAGTGTGAAAAGGTAGTTAGCTTAGCTGTTAGCAGGCAATATAGAGGATAAGGGGATTAAAAATGGCCCCTGCCATTCCTCCATGATTAATGAAGCCACATGTATCTCTGGGGACATTGGAAGGACATTTTCAAATCAGTCCCACACCCTAAGTACTTGAGCCGTTTACAAAACACATTACACTTGGCCCCCACAGCTGGGCACCCAGGGCCGATGTCACATTGGGCATGCCCCAGTTTGAATAAAACTCGAGGGAACATATACCCAATCTCTCCTTTTCCCACTCTTCTCTCATCTTCTCTCTTCTTCCTCTACACTTTCACTCTTTTTTTTTTTTTTTTTTTTGCAATGGATATTAATATTTTTATCGTTTCCTTTTTGTCTAAGGACTGGGCTTTTTCTAGCAACCACATGTATGCCTCTCTCTCCTCTCTGGCCCTCCATCTTCTCTGTCTATCCAAGTCACTTTTCCTTCTAAAAGCTTAACTCTCCTGTTGTCTTTGGCATCTTTACCTTCCCTTGGGGAACACAAACCTCTTTATGCCAATTTAGCCAGAAAACACAGGTTCCTTCAAGTTCTTTTACAGATCTATGTATGTTTCTCCAGGAACCTCAGATTTCCCTGTAACTATTCCTTAAAGATGTACTATCTTAATAAATCTTATCTGCACTCTGCAATATCTTCTGTGTTGGGTATAAATTCTTTTATATACTGAATACAAGGACTGTGGTTTTCCTGCCAGATTCCTGGACGCATACTCCATGTATCTCTCTGATAACAGTTGACATGATGCTCTTGGCAGAATCCAGAGGGTTTCTGTAATGGCGACAGTGACTCCACACTCTGACAGCAGCTTGAGGAACGTAAGAAACAAGTTCTTGAGTTCACTTCCCGTCACAGGAAGCTTAAGCAAAGCCCCCAGCCAAAAATATGAGACTAGTGCCCCTGGGCACTAGACTCTGCCATAGGAATTAGTTCTCCCCATCTGATGGAAAAGACAATTCCAACTGGAATTGCCCCTCTAGGCTCTAGTCCACAGGCCTCCAGCTGATTCAGCAACCCAGGGGTGTCACCTGACAGTAACAAGGTAATTTACTTCCTGCATGCCTTTTTTCCTCAGTTTTAACACAAGCTTTAATTTTTCTTTACATAGTGAGTTTCTGAAACTAAGAAAGGACCTAGAATCCTATACATTTTATGTAAAATTTTTTCTTTAAATTTCTAATTTCTTTTTTCTTATTTCACATCAGTCCTCCCAAGCTGATGTGAAATAACTTAAAGATGTGTCTTAGAATTCAAGATGTCTTAAGAAAATGCCACACATTTAATATTCTTGATTGTAACTCTCTCCCCTCATTTTAATAACACTTTATACTTTGTATTTTTCTCACTGGAGAGCAATCACCCATTTAGTTCTTTTCTCTTCCACTAAGCAATGAATTCCTTAAAGGACAGGACTGTTTTATTCCTTTGGTATATTTCCTGCCCCCTCCAGCAAATACTACATAGTAGGACCTAGCACATAGTAGGCTTCAAACATTTGCTAGATTAATGGATAAACCAGTGGTTGAATATAAGAATAACATCATAAATATGATTCAAGAATATCCTTTTAAAATCCCTTACTAGAATATACTAAGGTCAGAGATGATTTGCCCCACAGTAGCCAGCTGGTAAGAAATGTCATTTCTCAACTCTCACCTGGGGCACTCCACAACCTGTCTTCCTTGTCACCATAGTGAAATATCTTGAATATGCCCATTTCAGACCTCCATTTTGAAATTAAATGATGGTTTCCTCTGACAGTCTAGTCCGTCTTTGTACCCTCTTCCATTTCTTTGGTTGTAATGATGGGGGACCTGGGTCAGGACCACTTCATGGTGCAGAATGGCTTACCTCCAGTTCCATTGTTGAGTAAAACCAGCTCAGGAACCAATACATATGTTAATAGAATTGTTTGCATATTTCCCTGGATCAGGGGATTTTCTTTTATCCTGTTTCAAGTTAGTGAAGTTTATCTTCCTAACCTTGAATGCAGAAATGCATTCTTGTTAGACACCTCTTTTTCTTTGGAAAGAAAAGTGGAAAGAACTAGAAGACACCCTAATGAGATGACTGTGCAAAATATTCAGCCTACATAAAATTTAGCAGGGAGGTGTCATCATGTATTTATATTATATGTCAAACCACATTCTCTGCAACATGCTGTGTTAGGAACTACTAGTTGTTCCCTAATGCTTGTTTCCTCCTTTTTTTTTCTGTAGTAAGAGAAATCTAATTTTTAACTGGGTACTTGGCCAACAAAAACAAAGGCTATATTCTCAGAGTTGGGGGTCACAGAGTTAGGGCTATGTGTCTAAATTCTGGCCAGTAACTTGTAAGTAGAAGTATCATATGTCAGATCTATGAGCCTCTCTTGAAAATTGGCTGCCATGATTCCTTTGTGTCATCTTTTCTATCTCTTCTTTCCTAGTGGCTGGGATTTCAGTGTGGTGGCTAGAGGTAAAGTAGCCATCTTGGACCATGGTGACCTTGGGAATGAGGGTATTAAGATAGAACAAGCCTGAGCCCCTGAGGTCTTTATTTACAGAATCTTCATAACCACTTCATACTGACTACCTCCAGATATTGACAAGAGAGAGAAATAAAATTTTATCTTATATAACCCATTGTTATCCCTCTAACAGTTTAAGTCAAACCTAATCCTAAGTGGCACACATGCTAGCAGCATTCAGTAATAATGGCTAGCCAAAAAGTATGAGTTGCAAACTTATACTTGCAACGGGATCCAGTTAATCCCATTAACTCAAAAGGCAGAAGTAGAGGATCACAAGTTTGAGGCCAGAGGCAGCCTGTATAACTTAGTGTCTCAAGGTAAAAAATTAGAAAATGAATTGGGAGTGTGACTTGGTGGTAGAGCACTTGCAAAGTATGTGTGAGGCCCTGGATGCAGTCCCCTAGTACCACAAAATTAAAAAAAGGAAATAAATACCAACAAGGAAAACCCTACAACAGACAGTTCAGCTGCTGAGTAAAGGGAACCAAGGAACTAAAGAAATAAGACAATAAACAAGCAATTACATTAAATAGTCCGATTACAAGTAGGATATGGATACAAACTCGGACTGGCCCTATGAGATCTTTCTGGAGCAATTCATTTCCTATAACTGTAAGAAAACAAGGTTGAAGAGTTTATCAATGCCTCTTCTTCACCACATCCCATCCTTTCTCTACACAAGCAATTCTCTAACTGGGCATTCTGTTGAAAATGCAGATGCTGCTACACACAACCTGGGTGGGACCCAAGACTCTGCCTGCTGTCGTGTCCTCTCTCTTTCTCTCTCTCTCTCTCTCTCTCTCTCTCTCTCTCTTTCTCTCCCCCCCTTCTTTTTCTTTCTCTTTCTTTCTTTCTGTCTCTCTCTCCCTCCCTCTCTCTCCTTCCTTCCTTCCTTCTTTCCTTCTTTCCTTCCTTTTCTTTCTGTCTTTTTATTTCTTTTCTTTAGTTATTTTTTTCATTGAGACTTTATTGTTGTACATACAGAGTACAGGGTAATAATTCAATACATACCTACAATGTGTAATGTTCAATCAGAGTATTTACTATTTCCATCTCCTTAAACATTTATCATTCCTTGTATTTGTAGCTCCAAGAACCTCTCTCCTACTTTTTGGGTTTGTTTGTTTGCTTTTTGTTTTTTGGTTCTTTTGTTGCTGCTGCTGCTGTTGTTTGTTTTTTCAGTACTGCATGTTGAACCCAGGGTCTCACACATGTTTTGCAAGTACTCTACCCCTGGTCTGCACCTCCAGCCCATTTTTTACTTTTTATTTGAGACAGAGTCTCACTAAATTCCACAAGCTGCCTCTGGCCTCAAACTTATGATCCCAAAGTTGCTGGGATTATAGGGATGGGCCACCACAGCTGACATTCCTAGTTATGAAATATATAATGAGTCCTTTAAACTATAGTCGCCCAACTGTGTTGCAGAATAGTAGCATTACATTATATTCCTGTCTTACTCTATTTTGGTGCTTGTTATCTAACTTCCCTTAATCCCCACTCCACCTACCTCTTTCCTCCCTTCTCTCTAAATATCTTTCTTCTACATTCTTCTATGAGATGAACGTTTTTACCTTCTACACATGAGTGAGAACATGTAGTATTTGTCTTTCTGTGCCTGGTTTATTTCATTCAACATAATGTCCTCTAGTTCAATACCTGTTGCCACAGTTGACAGGAAATAATTTTCTCTTAATGGCTGGATAATATTCCATTGTGCATATATACCACATAGTCTTATCCACTCATCTATTGATGGCTATCTCAGTTGATTCCATATCTTGGCTATTAAGAATAGTGCTACAATACACATTGGAGTGCACACATCTCTTCGATTTGCTGATTTCATTTCCTTTGGACATATACCCAGAAGTAAGATAGCTGAATCACATGGCAGTTCTATTTGTATTTATTTGAGGAGCCTCCATACTGCTTTCCATAATAGCTGTACTAATATTCTTGCCAATATCCTAAGACTTGTCTTTCTAACACCCTTATAGAGATGATGCCCAGCTGGTGGTTCACCTTTGGGCCATGTTTTGAGTGGAAAGGCGCCACACAACTGCCAAAGAGATCTCTGAATTCTAAATAAGAACATATCAGTTCCCTGCTTTAAACCTTCCAATGGCTGCCCAGTGCATTTAGAGTAAAACCCAAATTTTTTATTGTGTCTCATGAAACCCATCATGATCTCACACTGTCCCATATCACTGTCCAAATCGCCACCCACTTCCTCCTGTATCCACACTGCTACAGCCATAATGGATTTATTTCTACCTCTAAGCATGGCATCTTTATCATGTTTCATTTTGTTCTCATAATACTTACCAATATCAAGAATCCTTATTTATTCTAAACCTATGGACTATAAGCTCCCTGAACTTAGTCTACAGTATGTACCACTGTATTTTCAATGCCTAGCACAATGTCCCCTATAAAAAAGGTTGTTGTTGTTAGGAGCTATCAAGTCGACTCTGACTCATAGCCACCTTATATACATCAGAATAAAACACTGCCTAACACCATGCCATTCCCAACACTATGTCAGTGCTTATCTGCTATTCATAGAGTTTTCAGTGGCTGACTGTTTTGGGAGTGGGCTGCTGGGTCCTCCTCCCAAGTCTACAGCACCCATTATTCCCAGGTAGTCTCCCATCCAAGGAGTGGCCAGGCCCATCCCTACTCAGCTTCCAAGATCAGACAGGTTCAGATGGCAGGGTGGTACAGCTGTAGACTACAAAGAAGGTACTCAACACAAATGAATGCTAAAGTTTAGGCTATGCAAAATAGCAAAGATAATTGATCCTGGCACACCAAAATCTAGTGGACAAGAGCAGCTTGCAGACTGAGGGATAACAGCATTATCTGGACTCACCTGCACGGCCTAGTGTCCTAGTGGAACCAATTCCAATTTACCAAAATCCTTACAGCAAATAGCACTACAGTCAGAACCCCAGTTTAACAGCAGATGGCTCATCCCCAGCAATGGCTGTCACAACAAAAGCCCATGACAACAAATGCAGTTGGGCACTGTCTTGGTGTTTGTTGTAAGAGCTGGTCTTTAGGATCCTGGAAAGTACTTTTGTGAGACTGATAGTTTCTGTGGCAAAGGAGACTGAACTGAGAGTCACTGTAACTGAGATGCATCCCTGAAGATAGCACCATTTCCCAAGGAATGTCTGCTGAAGAAAGTGTACTATACTCATTTCTTTCTCCTGCCTCCTTACTTGCAATGCTATAAAATCCAAACAAACATACACAGTCCAGAAGATTGGCCAGCTCATGCCATGGAAAACGGCTCTCATGTGTTTTCTTTCAACTCACTCCTGATTCCCTCCCCAAGGGTGGAAATAAAACTTTTTGAAGGTCTGAAAACATTCAAAACAAGCCATCATTTAGAAGTAACAGCTGCTTGTGCTATGCACATAAATAAAAATTCATACTAAACTTAAACACATTTATAAGGTCTGTGTAAAGACTTTGCTTTTTCTCCATAAATGTCCGAAAAGATTAATTAAGAGCAGGATGACTCATCCATCTAAGTGATTAAACGTAGATTTAAGGTTCAGACTGGAAACAATGCTTAGATGCATTACCATACAATTTGCCCACAGTGATTAGTCTATTTATTTTACTTGCTGACAATATTTCTAGAATTAAGTCATTGTTAATCTGTGTCTGGAAGGAGAGACAGGACCACCCAACTCCCCATCCAAGAAGCCGTCTTCTCTCACTTCCCAATATTAGCATTCTTCTAAATTTTCATGTTCCCTGAAAGCTTGAGACAGGATGGAGAAAGCAGAGTATACAGGGAATGCTACTAAACTCCACATTCCACACTCAAGACCTCTGCTTCCCTCTGGCCAATGTCCCTGCCCTCTGAATTTCTTTCTTCTTTTTTACTGCCCATTTCACTGTGGCACATTTTATGAAAACTTTTTGGAAAGTACTATATGTAACAGACATCCTCCCTAATGGAAATGAATGTGAATGCAATGATCATCTGTTTATTTGATTGTTGTTGTTGTTGTTGTTATGTGCTGTTGAGTTAGATCTGACTCATAGCGACCCTATATATAACAGAATGAAACAGTATCCTTGATACTGTGCCATGCCCTGCACTATGTCAGTGCTTCTCTGCTATTCATAGGGTTTTCAGTGGCAGATTGTTTTGGGAATGGATTGCCAGGTCCTTCTGCCAGGCCTACGGCACCCAGTATTCCCAGGCAGTCTCTCATACGAGGACTAACCTGGCCAACCCTGGTTAGCTTCCGAGATCAGGTAGGATTAGATGCTACGGTGCTATGGCTGCAGACATTTCTTTGATTAGAGAGGGATTATACACCCAGAATTTGTTCCTTTGGATCAATTAGTCAAACAAAGTTTTTGTTATCTGGAAGTTTTGAGACAGTTACATCATGATTTGCAGAAGAAAGGTCCAGAGTTATGCCAAATACTTGAGTGGTTCTACCGCCATGACTACCCAACTGCCCACACCATGCTGAGTGCTCAGCAATTTTTGGCCAAAAACAACATGACTTTTGGGCCCCATCCTCCCTATTCAGTGGCTCTTGCCCCATGCAACTTTGTTTCCCCAGATGAAAAAAGTCCTCAAAGGGAAACATCTTGGGGATATGAAGGAGGTGAAACAAAAAACAACAGAACTCTAAAAGGCATCAAAATTGATAAATGCAGACCTGTTTTGAGCAGTGGAAAAAAGTCTCAATATGTATTTTGCATCAAATGGAGAGTACTTTGAAGGTGATTAAAGTTTTTTTTTTTTTTTAGAAATTTTTAATGTACATCTTATTGTGTTTCATTTTGACATGCTTTTCATTGTGACATTTCCATATATGCATTTTGATACACATTATTCATATAGGTTACCCCCTACCCTCCCCTATGCTTCTCCCCTCCCATCCTTCCATCTAAGTTTCCCATCTAAGTCTTCCCTATCTTTTACTTAGTAGTTTTTTTCTATATGTCCTTGGGTTCCAGTTCTGTTTAAGATAGAAACTTTTCCTGTAGTGGTCTTTGTTTTTATCTTGTTAGAACAATTACATGCGATTTCTAGTCCATTTATATTGAGATCATTCTTATCCCCCCCTTTTATTATGATCTGACCTTTGAATAGGATTTTTCCTTCTTGTAATTTTGAATCAGCTCCCTCATATGAGTGAGAACATGTGTTGTTTCTCTTTCTAAAGTTTTAATATGTAAAGATAAATACCCAATTTTTTATAAATAATTTCCAGGTTTTAGGGAGTCCTTCCTCATACTCTTTACAGAAACAAAGTATTAGTTATATGCTATGTGTAGGCCCAAACAATAATAGTTAATCACATGTAACATATGATTACATGCCTTGTGCCTGTTTTATTTTAATTAATATTTGCAACAATTCTGCAAGGAGTCCAGGATGTAAGTATTTGTATCTCCTCATATGAATGAGACACTGGGATTCAGATAAATGGAAAGCTTTGGCTATTTTAATGTAGCTAGAAGAGATGGAATCAGGCTTTGGTACCAGGTAGTTTGACTACGTGGTAGTATCCAAGTAGTCAAGCTTATATTCTTAGCTCTGGTATCATGTTGCCTCACAAATGCTGTATTGGATCTGGGTCAGTTCTGCTTCTTGGAGGTAGGCCTTCTGTGTGAGAAAGTGAGGTCTAAGTCCTATCACGGTCCACACCCCTGGTAACAAGTCGCAACCAGTATAGGCCCCAGATGCTTTTCTTGGTTATTAGAACACAAGGTATGTTGGTAAATTTCCTTTGGCTGTTCTTCAGATATGGTGGCCAGTTCTCAAACTTTATCTAAGCCATGTTTATTATTATAACTGTTAGGAAGTTTTTAAAATCTGATCATACTTCTAGGCTGACCACACAGTTCTAAAACAAGTCTACCAACACAGCTCTAAAGAAAACAAGGCACTCTGGGTAGAAACTAAAAGAAACCAAGATCCAATCTCTCTCACCAAGGTAGGGCTGGATAGACTTGGGCGAAAGGTTTATGTTAAGCTTTCCACACAACCATTGTTCTTGGGCAGGTTAGTTACCTTCTTGGAATGTTAAATCCTTTATCTGTAAAAAGGGATAGTTAAATTATAGTGTTGTTGTTGTTAGTTGTTAGGTGCCGTCGAGTCGGTATCCAACTCATAGCGACCCTCTGTACAACAGGGGAAACACTATTGTCAGTGCTTCTTTGCTGTTCATAGGGTTTTCAATGGCAGATTGATTTTTGGGAGGGGGTTGCCAGGTCCTTCTCCCAAGCCTGCAGCTTCTGGTGTTCCCAGGCGGTCTCCCATCCAGGTACTAACCAGGCCTGACCCTGCTTAGTTTCCGAGATCTGACAGGATCGGATGCCACAGGGCTACCGCTGCAGGAAAATTATAGTGTAGTTGGGAATATTATATGAGATAATGAAGACAAGCCAAGAAGTACAGTGATTCTCACATATTATAAGTTCAGTCACTAAGAACTATTGTTAATTATTGATCCCTATCTTAGTCCTATATAACATATATAATAATAGTGATCATGCCATTGATCAAAGGTTAACAACTGGCCAGGCACTGTACATACCTGAAGTCATTTAATGCTTGAAAAAACTCTTTGAGGAAGTGTTGTTGGTATTCTTACTTTAGAGATGGATAGGTAAATTGAGGTCCAGAAATATTAACTTATTTGCCCAAGGTCAAATTGCCAGCCATTCTCAGCACTTCCATTGAAAGCAGGTATTTGAACTTTAGGACATACAATCTTAACCATAATGCTACCTGGAAAATAGTTACACAGCAACAAATGTCATGGATGCCCCATATCAGCTATTGGAATAGATGCAGCAGGATGCCTTACACTACCCACCAGGTCCCTGTATGTCTCCTCCTTTCCTAAGCACCCCCTCCACCTTCCCTCTACTAGCTGATTCTTGAGCCATCGTGTAGCTAAGGAGAACACAGAGGAGAAACTGTTCCACCACACCTCCTTCTCAAAAGTAAAGCTGTCTTGGATGTACTTCAACAGTTTTTAAGACGATACCATGCTGCCATAGTTGTCATGACAATAATGAAAAGCAGTAGAGAAGTACCACAAAGTAAAAAGTATTATGCTCAACGAATGCCTTTCGCCAATCCAGCCCACCCTCAGGGTCTTTCCTACAGAAGAACCTGCTATATTTCTGCCCCTACACCTCTTCCTTTCCAACCACCCACTTTTCCCCAGCCTCAGATTTCACCCAGCTGGTTTTCTTCACCCATCACATTTCAGCTTTGACCTCACCTCCTCCAGAAAGCCTTCCTGATGTCCACCCCACTCTGTCAGGATTAAGTGGCCTCTGCTGGACTCTTTTGGGATCCATCATGGTTTGTAAGTTCCTCTTTCCCTTTCCATGTCTCTGAATAGTCTGTAAACTCCACAAGGGTAGGCTGTAGATCCAGCAGATATTCTTCTATATTCGAGTCTACCATTTTATTTGATAAATAATTAGACATATCAGTAAATACATACTGAATGATAATTTGACAAC
Source organism: Pedetes capensis (assembly GCA_007922755.1). Taxonomy (NCBI): domain Eukaryota; kingdom Metazoa; phylum Chordata; class Mammalia; order Rodentia; family Pedetidae; genus Pedetes; species Pedetes capensis. The sequence continues at coordinate 34,419 of VMDO01000843.1, forward strand.
TACAAGCTGTTGCTACTTGTAAGATTTGGAATTGTGTAATAAAATTCTTAAAGATCAAGGTTTTCATGATCTGAAAGAGACAGAGACAACTGTGGGAAACTAGCAGCTAGTCTGTTTCCTTAGGTCACTTACAATCATCATGTGGGAACCTGAGAGTATTTAACAGTTCTTGCTTTTAGAACATTCTTTCCCCAAAGACCCCAAATCCCCCTTCTATCATTTACAACTATTCTGCTTTATCTGGTTTCCTGGGAAGATAATGCTCAGGGGCTTAATGATAATTTCCGTTAGCTTTCTATTCTCTGAATTTAATGCCGGCTTCTCCATCTTTTTTCTACAAAAATATATTGATAATTTTCATTGCCTTCCCATTTCTCCATATCACTCATATCTTAACTCTTATGTTTAATTCATAGAGAAATAAAGCGAATTTGAGATTCATATTCTAAGCTTTGTTCTTTGAAGGCTTAGAGAGAAAAAATAAAAACAGAAACCCATGACTTGATCTGTTATATTTACAAAGTGAGGCATAAGATAAGGGTTCTATTCATGGTCATTTGGTCTCAGCCTACCTTTTCTTTTTTCTTCTTTTTTAGTATTTGGCACTTATATCATGAAACATGCTCAGGATGTAGGAATACAGCTCAGTGATAGAGTACATGCTTTGCCTATGCAGGCCCTGGGTTTGATCCCCAGTACCACAATTAATTAATTAAAAGAGAAAAAGATATTGAATTATGATGTTGGTAAAATTAAGTCTATATTAAAAAAAAGAAACATGCTCTATTTTCCACAAAGTTCTAGAGAAGACTCATGTAGAGGTCATATCTGTTTCCTAATATGGGGCTTAAAAATATGGTCAATCTACATAGGATATATAATCTTTAGGCAATGAAGTGAATACCAGTAGGAAACATTGTAGCCTCCTTCTGTAGCTAATGGTATACCAGTCATTCCATAGCTATTCTCTCTCTGTTACTCAAACATCTTTATGAGTAAATCCTACTTTTATCCCCATTTTACAGATGAGGAACTTAAAGTTCAGAAAGACTTACAGAAAATCACCCAGGTAGTACATGGCAAGGCAGGGAATCCAACAAGCCTGTCTGATGGTTCTCTAAGCTACATGCACTTTGGTTAAAGCTCTGGAAGTATTATTGATTTGGAGGTTTTGTCTGTTTTTTCACAAATAACCCAATCGAGTACATGCAAACAATAGCTTCTTCATTTTAATTATATGATTTTGATATGAAGAAGCAGGAACTGTCCTCCTTAATAGGCAACAGTATAAGACAGATCAGTCCTTTTGAAGGCCACTTTGGCAATATCTAGCACTGTCAACGATATGCATTTCTTAGGGCCCACCTGTGATTCCCTGGGCATAATGGCCAACATACTTTATCAGCTGACTTTATCACCTTCTGTGTCCTTCTGCCTTCTAGAAATTCTCCTGTAATTGACTGAGAGGTGAAACATGTGGCATTGTTCTGGCCAATTGGATGTAGTACTCCCCCTGAGTGGGAGTTCTACGGAAACTTCTCTGTGAGGACAATATAACTAGATTGCTTTCTTGGCTTTTGCTCCTTGTGCTTCTTCCTGACTGGAACATGTGCAGGATGCCTAGACATGCTGTAACTCTTTGGTGATAACAACAACAACAAAAAAAACAAAATAAAACAAAAAACCCTGAGAAGAAAAGTATATCCACTGAAGATGGAAGAGTAGAGAAATGGAGTAAACCTGGGTGCCTTTCACATCTCGCACATGCTGCGGCTGTCTTGCTGTGCTTCCCTCTAAAACTGTTTGTTATATTAGGAAGAGTATGTGCCATTAACCTACTAGTAGTTGGGCTTCTAGTCACAATTCTGCAGAGACACTCTCACACTTGTACACAAGGTGACATCCACAAAAGTTCACAATGTGAAAACATGCAAACAAGTTTAAAGTCCATCAGAGAAATGGATAAACAAATGGTGACATATTCATGCAATGAGACTGCCATAGCTCTTAGAAGAAGAAGAAGAAGAAGAAGAAGAAGAAGAGGAGGAGGAGGAGGAGGAGGAAGAAGAAGAAGAACAACAACAGGTCGTGGTGGTGGTGGTGGTGGTGGTGGTGGTGGTGGTGTTGAACTAGCCCGGGTGCAGTGGCACACCCCTGTAACCCCAAGACTTGAGAGGCAAATGCAGGAGGATCAGGAGTTGGAAGCCAGAGGCAGCCTAAGCAACTTAGACAGACCCTGTCTCAAGATAAAAAATAAAGATGAGGCTGGAGGTGCAGCTCAGTGGTAGAGTGCTTACAAAAGTATATCTAAGAATCTGGGTTCAGCCCCCCAGTACCGAAAAACAAAAGTGAACTAGATATAACTTGTTATTAGGAGCCATCAAGACAGTATCCTACTCATAGCGACCCTATGTTCAACAGACGAAACACTATCGTCGTGCTTCTCTGCTATTCATAGGGTTTTCAATGGCTGATTGGTTTTTGGGAATGAGTTGCCAGGTCCTTCTCCCAAGCCTACAGCACCTGGTGGTCTCCCAGTCACATATTAACCAGGCCTAACCCTGGTTAGCTTCCGAGATCTGACAGGATCGCACACCACAGTGGTATGGCTGTATGCTAGATACAACTTAAATAAATTCTAAAACATATTACTGGGCACGGTGGCTCATGCCTATAATCCCAGCAATTCAGGAGGCAGGAGGATTGCAAGTTCTAGGACAGAGCCAGCCTAGGAAACCGACACAACCTTGGCTCAAAATGCAAAGTAAAATCTTGGCTAGGGGTGTGACTCAGGGTTAGAGTGCCCACAAGAAGCCTGTGTTTGGCCCTGGGTTCAACTCCTGACTATGGCAATAATTATTAATTAATTAATTAAATAGGAAATGCATAGAATTGTTCTACATATTTTAAGGATACACACGTATATAGATATACTTGGGAGGAGGACCTGGCAACACCTCCCAAAAAACAATCACCCATTGAAAACCCTATGAATGGTAGAGAAGCATGACAATAGTGTTTTGTCTGTTGTACATAGGGTCACTAATAGTCGGGCACCAACTTGATGGCACCTAACCACAACATACATATACTGACAGTAAAAACATTGTTGTTATTATTTTTTTTTTTTAAAGGAAACATGCCAACTTGAGGGAAGGAGAAGGGGAAGGAAATTGGAAAGTGATAGAGAAGGCACTTAAACTAAACCTGTAGTGTTTTATTTCATTATAGTAATCTGAATCAAATAGGGCAAAAAATCTTAACATTTGTTAAATCAGGGTGGTGATACATGGGTAGCTAACTAATTCTCTGGGGCTTTTTCTTGGGCGGGGGAGCAATGGGATTTTATTTGTTTTGTGTTTTTGTGGTGCTAGGGATGAAACCCAGGACCTTGTATACTACCATTGAATTCCATCCCTAACTCCTGGTTTTTTGAGGCAGGGTCTCACTCTGTCACCCAGAATGGCCTTGAACTCACTGTCCTCCTGCCTCAGCCTCCCAAGTACTGGGATTATAGGCCACCATGTCCAGCTGCATTTTTAAGTGTATTCAAAAATGCTTCACACTTTTAAAAGATTGGATGAAAAAGAAACATACTATTTCAAAAAACAATGGGCTACTTATGTAAAAGCACACGGCCAGGTGAAGGTGACAGGTAAAGCACTGGACCTTCTTATTGTTATTACCACCCCCAGGAAGACTGCACTGAGTGCTGAACTTCCCATGGGCCATGAAGAAAGGATACAGAGGCTAGGTGTTAAAGGTTATAGATGTTATGGATGAAATAATGTCCTCTGAAATTCATATGTTAAATCTCTAACACCCAATGTGACTGTAATTTGAAGACCAATAAGGAAGTACTTAAGGTTAAATGAGGTCATAAGGATGGGATCCTAATCCAATGGGATTTATGTCTTTATAAGAATAGGCAAAGATACCAGGAATATACACAGAGAGAAAAGGCCACCTACCAGTTAAGAACAGAGGACACAGAAGGAAGTAAACCTGCCAAGACTTTGATCTGGAACTTGCAGCCTTATGAACTGCGAGAAAATAAACCTATTGTGTGAGCCACTCTACCTGTGTTAGTCCACCATGGGAGCCCTAAGAGGCTAAGGCAGGGGCCACATGTGGAACTGTACTTCTCAGTAGGGGATGTTAATGCCCAGTGTGTGGGAGAGCATTTAAAAAACTGAAGAGTAGGAGGATAATTTCGTGTCACAGAGCATAGGGAGGCAGAAGAGCCACTGTGTGGACAGAAGCCCAGTTTAATCCTGAGAACAGAAAATATTTCTGCATCCCAAATGCCTTTAAAATATCATAGTGTTTGTTTTAAGCCATTAAGTTCGGAGATGGAGTGTTTTTCAGCAAGAGGTAACTTGAAGGCTGTAGCCCTGGCTCTTCCTCTGAATATGAGCAGCATACAGTGTTTGTTCCCAGTTTAGACTGTTAGAGGTTCCCCACTTCGGTGCAGCCTGGATGGCTTCCAGCAAGCAAAAAGTGTTTTCATCCACGAGCACCCGCAGGCGTGCATGCAAGCACCTGCTCCTGTGCTTGCTCTCGAGCTCGCTCTTGCTTTCTCTCTCTCTCTCCCTCTCCCTCTCCCTCCCCTTCTCCCTCCTTCCCTCTTTCCCTCCTTCTTTCCCTCTCTCCATGAGAGTTTTCTCTGAAACTCTGGAAGGGGCTTGAGAAATTAACATCTACCCACCACCCTTAACCAGTGACTGGCAAAAGTTGGTGTAAAAATATACTGGGGTTATATGATTCTTTGGAAGAGAAAACTCTTGAGGTGTATGTTCTCCACCCTTTTCTAGTCTCCCTGCTGCATGACACTGCAGCCTCCTATTGCCTCAATGTCATACCCTTAGCATCCTTCCTTCCTTGTCTAATTCCCAGGACTCTGCTGGTATTTCCAGAACAGTCTCAATAAGCTATTTTCACTTGAATCCTAGTCATGAGATCTGCTCCAAGGAAGAACATAAACCAGGATACTGTGGAACCTTAGACAAGTTGCTTTATTGCAATGAACTTTAGTTTCTTATCCATAAAATGGAAATGACTATAGCTCTTATATCCTATCAGGGGTCATTAAGGTTATTTGAGATAATGCCAGTAAAACACCCAGTGCTGCTCTTGGTAGTGATAATACTCCTTAAACTAGCCCTGCCACCTCTGTGTGCTGGCTCTGGTGATTGGCCAAGTGCAGGAACAGTGCTCAAGTGACTGGCTAAGCTCCTCCTAAAGATCTTGGGTTCTATTTAGGAACTACCCAACAGGATTGCCTCTTACATGTCTGTCAGCTTGTCATGCTGTAGAGGCTTGCATGTTGCTGTGGTGCTGGAAGCTATACCACCAGTATCTCAGATACCAGCAGACCTATCCATGGTAGAGAGGTTTCAGCTGAGCTTCCAGACTAAGACAGACTAGGTAGAAGGACCCAGAAGCCCACTCCTGAATACAGGGTAGTATTTCGATCAGTTATACATAGGGTTGCTCTGAGTCAGATCCAGCTCAATGGTACCTAACAACAACAAACAACAACAGGACTGTAGGGAGGCAGTGGATACCAAATGCAGAGCCACAGTGTGTGTGTGGATTTATTCTTTGTCCATCTCACCCCACTCCCAGTCACGTCCCAGTTCTGAAGTCTCAGCCCCACGCCACACATCAAGTCTGGAGGACTCCCTGGCTTCTGAGTTCCCAATGGCAGGCTGGGCTGGAGCCTGCTGAGTGCCTGACCTCAGAAACCTGTGCTCCACTAGGAGGAGGAAGACAGTCAAGGAAATGTGGCAGACAATTAAGAAAACATCACATGACCATGTCCCAGAGTGGAAGGTGAGGATGACTTGTGGCCTTAAAAAAGAATAGGGGAGGAAGCATGAAGGAAGTTTCCCTTTTCCCTATAGTAGAGAAGTCTGTTCACCCAAAATCCTGCTCCCTCCGACAGCCTATAAATACACTCCCAAACCTGGATTAAAAATTAAGAGCATACATCCGCTTTAGGGAGCACGTTCCATTTGCTCTAGTTCTTTCTGTTCTCGTTTAAAGGTTGTCTCCTTAATTCTCCTTGCTCATGACCTCTTCCAAGACATTCAGAAGACAATTGGGGGTGCTCAAGGGAGAAGTGGACTTCATAGTATGCTCAGGAGGTTCAGCTGCTTCCCATTATCTATACTAAAGGGCTCCATCTGACTTGAAATGAGGCAGCATGAAGTACTAAGAGCAGAGTTCTGGATCACCCCCATGACAGGAATAAGGGCAAAGCTATAACCATCTTAGCGAACTTTGAATGGAAGTGACTATTTTAGAACCTGAAAACATCTCAGCAACATTGTAAAGTCATGTTTTGGAAAACCCCTTTTTGCCAGTGTTGTGTTCTTGTCATGCAATAGGATGTCAGTGTCAGGGACATTTCCTATCAGAAAAGCATCAAGGGCTCCACCTTGCACTTGGAGACACTTAAAAAGGTGCCATGGTTTACAAACCTTGGCTCTGGCTGAAAAATGCTGTTGTTTCTTCTTCCAGAAGACATTTTGATTCTAAAATTTATCAAGTAAACACAGTTAAGATAGTTTGTGACCACAGGCTCTCTGATCATACAGCATAAAGTCTTTGAAATCTATCTTTGCACACCACACATAAATTTCAAGGCTTTGTACTTATTAGATGCTTTGAGAGTATATGTGGTGGGAAATAGAATGTGCTGGGGTTCTGGAGGCAGGAATCTCCTTTTAGATGTTTCACTATAGGTTGCCCTCCCTCTCAGAGCCCCTCAGAGAATCTGTTTCCTTACCTTTTACCTACCACTGTGAACTTCCTTCTCCCCCATTTTGAACTTTTAGAAATGCGAAAAGAAAAAGTCCACAAATTCACACATAGCATGTGCTCAAGGAATGCGAATTCCTGTGATTAGAATATCACTTGTGATTCTTCAGCTCATAAGAAAAAAATGTGGAGAAACAGAAAGAGAAGGCAAGGATTGGCCACTGGGTGAACATGAACTCTGAAGTGAGACTCCTTGGGTTCGGATACAAGCTGCTACCTCCTAAGAGTAGGAAACTACATGAATGTACTTTTCCTTCCCTGCCTTAATTTCCCTAACTGCAAAACAGTGCAGGGACCCACCTCATAAGACTGCTAAGGATTGAGAGAGTTCATATAAATGGCAGCCCAATGTCTTAAGTATGTAGTTACTAGTACAGGATAGTTGCTCCTATTGATGTCATAATTATCATTTAAAAATTATTAGTATTCAAGACCAGTGTTTTCTCATGTCTGGCACTTAAGCTGTCAGTCATGATGCATGTACTTGGAAGCCATTCAGAAGAACACAAAGAACTTGGTAGCAATCAAGATGACTGTTGTGGAGGTAGGCACCTCTGCAGCATAGATAAAATTTGAGCCTCCCATTTTCACAGGTTTGGGTTCAAAACCTCAGATTTCACATACTAGGCCAATATAACTATATGACCACAGTGTCATAACAGCCTTGATGAGTCCCCATCTAAAGCTTGACAAAGGAAACGTGTTCTGAATTTTACATAAGGTACATAAGGTATCAATGGATACAAAGGCTTCTATTAGAAATAATAAATTGGGCCAGAAACATGATTAACCAGACCCACTTATATTTCCTTGTAAATCAGGTTTTTTTTGTTTTGTTTTGTTTTTTTGAGTAGGAGGCAAGATGGATCAACAGCTAGCTACTTCTGAAATTGTCCAACACTTTGTGTTAATGATAAAGATAAATGACAATTGTTGTTGTTGTTGTTGTTAGGTGCCATCGAGTCGGTATCCGACTCATAGCGACCCTCTGTACAACAGGGGAAACACTATTGTCAGTGCTTCTTTGCTGTGCATAGGGTTTTCAATGGCAGATTGATTTTTGGGAGGGGGTTGCCAGGTCCTTCTCCCAAGCCTACAGTTTCTGGTGTTCGCAGGCGGTCTCCCACCCAGGTACTAACCAGGCCTAACCCTGCTTAGCTTTGAAATCTGACTGGATCAGATGCCACAGGGCTACGGCTGCCGGCCAAATGACAATAGTGGTAGTAAATAATGTTCACTGCTTACCCATACTATATGTGTTCCCTCCATTGAAGTCCCTACTTTTTATGTGATGTTCATCAGCTTTTCCTGTGTTATCTCATTTGATACAAGGAGGAAATTTACTCTTATTATTGCCATTTTACAAATGAAATGACTAAACTCAGTGAAGATTAAGTAACCTGCTCTCAGTCACACTTTGATATGTGATGTCAAAAGTTATGAACCCAAATCCTGGGAGAAATGGGAATTTTCAGTTTATATGCTGCAGCCTGTGGTTTGGAAAAGCCATGACTGGCAGGGCATGGAGGGAGGAGACAGGTTTGTGGTGAACAGTCCTTATCCATGGCTTCCTTCCTGTCACAGGAAAATTCTAAAGAAGCAAGGGCATGCTAAGAAGTCAGTAGATGTGTTAGTCAGCTTTCCATAGGTGACTAACCTCAGCTATGTTGATCTCAGGCAAAATACCTCAGATCAACAACTTAAAAGAAGGAAAGAAATATTTTGGCTCATACTATCAGAGGTTTCAGTTCACGGTCACTTGGTCTCATTGCTTCGGAATTGTGGTGAATCAGAACGTCATGCAGGGAAGTGTGTGATAGAGGAGGCTGCTGGCGTCACAGCACATGGGACACAGAAAGAGAAGGGAAGTGTCTGGGGTTCTAGTACCCCTTCAAGGACACGCTTCCATAACTTCACCTTCTTCCACTAGGGCCCTGCCTCCTATCACTTCCCAGTGATGCCTTAGGCTGCTGACCAAGCATTTAAAATGTGGGCCTTTTGGGAACACGTAAGATCAATACCACAACAGTAGATTAACAATAAGACAATTCCTCCATCTGTTAAACTGAGAATCAATTTAATAGGTAGACAAGTAGAGTCCACTGATGATGATATAGCAGTTAGAAGCCTTCCTACTTTCACCCCTTCATACTATCCTGTAGAAGTAAACAGACACCGCTGGAAACACAAGCCATAGAAAGGCTGGCTAAGAAGAAAAGGGTTCAGAAACCCTACAATGCAGAAGTTAAATAAATATGAATGATCATCCAACCCTTAGCTTTGCAAATGTGAATATACACAATGATTCACTGAATATTATAGTCACACTAACTACAGTCTATCCTTAAAGTAAGAATGACTTAAGTGACCCTGTCAGTTAAATGTATGCCTTTAACACATTTTAGAATGTTACCCAGAGGGAACATTTTATCTCAAGTCACTGGCTTTTGCACATACTAGTGAGCAGTTCTCTCTACCACTTCCTTGTTGCATGCCAAGGACATCCAAGTAAACTTTAGCAATAACCAAAGAACACTCAGGTTGAAATATCTGCTGGGCCTGAGGAATTATGATGTATATTATATTCCAAAGTCATATAGTAGCAAAGTTTTTTAAAAACCTGCTTTAAAAAATAATATTGCTACCCAAACAGATATTTATGTATCACTAATTGCAGTCAGCCCTCTGTATCCATGTGTTCCTCATCCCTGGACCCGCCTAACTCAGATCAAAAATGTTTGAAAGAAGAATACCATGTTGTTGCTGATGTGAGGTGTATGCTTAGGTTTATAATGGATATATTTGTACTGAACAGGTACAGATTTATTTTTCTTGTCATTCCCCAAGCAATATGGTATAACAACTATTTACATAGCATTTACATTGGATTGTTATTTTGGGGTGCCTTTGAGTCCATTCCAACTCAATGTGACCCTGTGTACAATGGACAAAATATTACCTGACATTGTGTCAGGCCTGGCACTATTGTCAGTGCTTTTCTGCTACTTATAGGGTTTTCAATGGCTGATTGTTTGGAGAGTGGGCTGCCAGATCCTTCTCCCAAGCATACAGCACCCAGTATTCCAAGATGGTCTCCCCTCCAGGGACTAACTGGACCAGACTGTGCTTAGCTTCTGAGATCTGATAAGACTGGACTCCAGGGTGGTGTGGCTGTAGACTTATATTTTCATTAGCTATAAGTAATCTAGGCATGGGCTGGGATTTAGCTCAGTTGGTAGAGTGCCGCTCTGCATTCTCTGAAGTCCCAAGTTTGGTTCCCAGCACCAGAAAAATGGGAGAAGGACATGGCGATCCACTCCTGAGGCAATTAAAAAAAAAATCAGCCATTAAAAACTCCATGAGGGTTGCTATGAGTCAAACATGACTCAAGAGCACCTAACAACAATCTAGACATGACTTAAAGTGTACAGACAATGTGCTTAGATTAAGTGCCAATACTTTTACCATTTTATATAAGACTTGAGAGTCATGGATTTTTATATTCATGGAGTTTCTAGAACCAGTCCCCTACAAACACCAAGAGATAACTGTACTCTTACTACTAACATAGATAGCTTTGGAGTTTGCAGGATCAATATGAGGATATAAATTGGAGGCAGAAACAGGGATCTAGGATGGAAATCATATGGGTTGGGTTGGATCTTTGCAAAGTAGACCAAGGAGGGAGGGAACAAGAGCCATCCCAGCAGAGACTGATCTATGTAAGGCCTGCTGCTACCCTTGGTAACTAGCCATGGCTGATCCTATATGATGGGGAGCAAGAGATAGCAAGGGGCCTTTCTGGCTATGCTAGGGGGGACTTCAGTTTGGTCCTCTCAGTGCTGGAGAATCTATAAAGAGATTTTAGAATAGAAAGTAGCAGGATCAAGATTTGTTTTCAAAAGATTGCTTTGGCAGCAGTGTGGCAGTTAAAGAGAGGGAATGCTGCCTTACTGCAGTGTTTAAAGCCCATGGTCATGGCACTTCTGCCAGCCACAAAAAGCTCCTTAGCACTGGGACTTCCACCAAATGCAAATCAGGGATAAGTATGCCTGGCATTTGTATAGGCCCATTTATTCTTAAAATTCCCTTTGAGTATATCAAACAACAATCTGGAGAGGTGGGCCATGTGGAATTATCCCCTATTCACAGATGGGAAAGCATCTCTAAGTAGCAAGAAAACCTCAGAATAATTTCCAGTTAGAGTAACTGCATGCAAGCTGTGCCCCACTTAAGATTGGAATTTGATGTGTGTGGCTAGAAAATGAAGCATGTTTAAAAGTCTTAGGAAAAAACACCATCAAGTCAATACCCAAAAGTAGAAATCAATGCTAAATAATAATCTAAAAAACCATTGGTTTCAAGAACAAAAGAACAAAAGAACTAGTACCTAACACAAAGATGCATATGGTACACCTGAAAAGGAGAAGACTGCTACCTAGGGATAGGCTTGGCAATATTACCAAATACTTGATGGAAAGCGTTAAAATTTCCTACATATAATATGCATTGTTTTGTGCTGTCGAGTCAGGTCTGACTCATAGTGACCCTCATAGGGTTTTAATTGGCTGATTGTTTGGGGATTGCTTTGGGAGTGGATTGCCAAGTCCTCTGATTTCTTTTCTCCTCCTCTTCCTCCCCCTCCCCCTCCCCCCTCCTCCTCCTCCTCTTCTTCTTCTTCTCCTTTTGCAGTGCTGGGGATTGAACCTAGGGCCTCAGAGAGTACAGCATAGCATTCTGTCAACTGAGCTAAACCCCAGCTCTATATTATGCATAGCTTTCAAAAATATGTTTGAATATAGAATTTTAGCTTGCCTGATTGTACACATTACAACCCTTGTCTACTGTGCTAGGATTTAGCTTAAAAACTTTCAGAATGACATTCTGTGAATTACAAGTGAAAGCCTATGGTGTAATTCAGTCTGGAGACCTGAGCACAAGACCAGCTGATGGAATAAGCCCTAGTCCAAGGCCAAAAGCCTGAAGGGGCAGGTTGCAGAGGTAGAAGTAGGGTCACTAATATAAGTCCCAGTTGGGGTCCCAGCTCAAACAGGGATCAAATTTTCCTTTATTCAACCTGTTTGTTTTATTCAGGCCCTGAATGGATTGGATGATGCCCATCTGAACTGGGGAAGGTGGTCTTTGCTCAGTCTACTGATTCTAATGATAATCTCATACCAGAAATACCCTCATAGACACAAACTAGAAATAATGTTTTACCAGCTGTCTGAGCATTCCTTAGTCCAGTCAAGTTGACACATAAAATTCACTGTTACAATATTCTCATCTCTTCATCTCTTTTTATCTTTCCTCCAAAGCATGTGTAAATATGCACAAAGTTAGGGAGAGAGATAATCAACTATCTTTTAACATGTAGTATAGTTAACATCTTGAATTTCTGGTTTCAGCAGAATAGGCCAAAATAGGATAGGGCCATCGCTTTATAGCTAGCTCTACATGGTCAAGAGAAATTGCAAGTGGAGAAAAACCCCAGCAGCTTTAGTGATCTGGAGCAGCTTCCACATGGAAGAGCAGTATCTGTTCTCTGAGCCATAGTGACTACACTATAAAATGGCTCACAGGCCCTAACTAACCTGGCCTCCAGCTGTATGACTAACCATGTTACTCAACAGTATTTCCTTCACTCATACATCCTCTACCTCCAGGTGGCCTAGATATCTCCTGCATGTGTCAACCCCATTCCCACCTCAGGACCTTTGTACTTGGAGTCTTCACTGCCCAGAAGAACTGTTGTTTTGGATGTTTTCAAGCTTACTCCCTTACACTTTTCAAGTCTCTGCTCAAATAGCCCTTCCATAAGAAGCCTTCTCTTGGTCTCTAAGTCTGCCTTCTGTTGCTATACCAGAATACCTAAGACTGTGTAATTTGTGAAAAAAAAAAAAAAGAGATTAATGTAGCTTATGATTCTGGAATTCCAAGAGCGTGTCACTGATACCTGATCAGTTTGTGGTAAAGGTCTTATGTTGCTTTTGTTCATAGTGGACAGGAGAAGAGTAAGCAGTCACATGCAAAGAGCCAGATTGCCAGGGCAACCTTGCTTCCTTACAACCCACTTTCAGGATAACTAACCTACTTTCCTTTGGGCACTACATTAATCCATTCATAAAGGCAGATCCCTCATGACCTGATACACGTCTTCAAGGCCTCCTCAACTTCCAACACCATTTCACTGGGAATTAAATTTTAACATAAGTAGTGGTGGGGATAAAGGATCTACAAGCCATACAAGCCTGTAAGTAGTACTCAAAACCCCTCCTCTTCCTAGGATTTGTCTCTCCTTGCCTTTATTTGTTTTGCTGTTTATTATCCACTCCCACCACCAGTAGAATATAAAATCTATGAGTGTCAAGACTTTCCTCCCATTTCTCTTCTTAGATCTTCAAAGAGTGCCAACAAGTAAACAGAAGCTCAATAAATATTTGACAAAGGAAGAAAAGAAGGGAAGGGAATCTCAATGTTCCATCTATCTTTCTAAATTGGCACCATTGTTCTAAGTTATTCCCACTAACTGGTTTACACCAATTGTTGATTAGAATGATAAGTAATAGTGATTTCCTTTACCAATTTAATTCTTTATTTTGTGGCAAAATATACATAACATAAAATATATCATCTTAACTATTTTACGTATATAGTTCAGTAGTGTAAGTATTTCCACATTGTTGTGCAGCCATCGTCACCATCCATCTCCAGAACTTTTCCGTCTTGTAAAACTGAACCTTCAAATCCATTAAATAACCCTCCATTAACCCCTCCTCAGCCCCTGGCAACTACCTTCTACTCTCTGTGCTTATGAATTTAATTATTGTAGATACTTCATGTTGTTGTTAGGTGCTGTCTGGTCAGATCCAACTCATAGTACAACAGAACAAAATACTCTCTGACACTGTGCCATGCCCAGCACTATTTTCAGTGCTTCTTTGCTATCCATAGGGTTCTCAATGGCTGATTGTTTCAGGAATAGATTGCCAGATCCTTCTCCCTACCCTATAGCACCTGGTATTCCCAGGCAGTCTCCCATCCAAGGACTAACAAGGCCAACCCTGCTTAGCTTCTGAGATCAGGCAGAATCTGATGCTAGGGTGCTATGGCTGCAGACAGATACTTCATGATTAGAATCATATTTTTTCTTTTTGTGATGCTTTATTTCACTTTGCATAACATCCTCAAGGTACATTGATGTTGTAGCTTGTTCAGAATTTTCTTCTTTTAATAGCTGGATAATATTCCATTATATATATCCACTATATTTTTCTTTATCAATCCATCCATTGATTGACATTCAGTTTGTTTATTATTATCTCTTACACTTATAATACCCTTTTATGGAATACAGAGTATTTCCAAGAAGAATCCCATTTTGATCATATTCAATTGTCAATGGAATTCCATATAGCATCTCAGAAGGTAGAAGGGGCCCAAGTTGTTTTTGTGATTTGAGGTCCCTAAGTATTTTGAAAATGAAGAAATATCCAGTGTGGATTAGATATACACATACATTGCTACCAGGGTACAGGTCAAGGGTTTTCACTCTCTGAAGACTTCCATCAGACTGCCCAAAGGCCCTCCAAATAAATTACAAGTAAAACTAGTGATCTTCTATGTAAATGCTTCCTCAAGGGGATTCCTAGGACTAGCTCTCTATTGTACTGCTTCATAGTTAATTATAGATATTATAGAGTTGCCTCATCTAAAAAAAAAGTTATATGCCTAAATATTTACATTAACCAGATCAATGGTTTTAGACTTTTAGTAAAAGAAAGAAAATGCAATATAGCATACTTCAACTAAAGCAAGATAATAGGATTTATAAGAAAAATATTAATTTATAATACACCATCAGTAGTGTGGTCTAGTAATGGAGCAAAATTTTAAAGTAATATAATTAACTTCTTTCTATTTTGTCAATAAATCTAAGGAACATTAAACAAAATCATTTGGTGACTGTGTCAAACATCTACATTGAAAGTCATAATGAACATGAAACTTGGTCAAATTACCCTTTGATACAACTGTGCTAGGTCAAGAGATTTATCCATAATTGACAGGTAGAAATTAGGCCTACATAGGGATACCACTTGCCCACTTTTTGGTAACAACAAAACTGGTATTCACATCCAGGTCTATGCACAGCAAGTTCTGAGTCTTCCATTATCCCAGGCTGCAAAATGACACTCCCAAATGTAACTGGCTCATTTTTCATCTATTTTTATTGTCTGCTTTGCTATTCAAAGTCATTCTACATGGAAATTTCTTCCTTCAAGCCTCATAAAAAATGTGTTCTTTTTTTTTTAAATCACAAACTGTGAATTTTCTAGACTAGCATCTTAGCAATAAAAAAACATCTTTCCTCAGAAAGTAGCCCTACCTGCTAACTGGCAGCTCAGACCTCACTTTAGGAAATATAACTAATTTAATGGGTGATAGGAAGCAAATCGACAGCATCTAACAACAACAACAAGGAAGCAAGCTTGGGATGAATCCAGCATTTTAACATAGTTTCTGACCAGATGGCATTCACTTGCTCCTAAATTTATCCTTTTGTTAATTCCAAGACTGCATTTTTGCTATTATTACAGCAAGAATGCTCTAACATGTTATTGCTACGATTGGCCCCATTCCATAGGCAGCCCCATTTCAAGTTACAGAATGGAACTATGTGGAGGGATCAGTACAAATCCATAACCAGGGAGCTGCACAGAAAATAGTCAAAGCAAGTCAAAACTTTTCTAGACACAGGCCACTGTGAAATTTATAGAATATATTTGCATATATCCTATGTATCTACCAGCGTTGGGAATGTACAGTGAAGGGTTACTAATAAGGTTTAGTCCTAATTCAGTATCAGTTGGCTATTACTAACAAGTCCTTACTATGTTGCTGCCCACCCCCCACCCCCCACCCCCGCACATGTCTGTCAGTTTGCCATACAGTGGGGGCTTGCATGTTCCTTTGAAGCTGAAAGCTATGCTACTGGTATTACAGATACCAACCAGGCCACCCATGGTGGACAAGTTTCAGCTGAGCCTCCAGACTAATATGGACTAAGGAGTAGGACCTGGCAGCCCACTGCCCTTGAACATTGAGCAGCTAAAGGGCAGCCTGAGAAGGCAAAATCAAATATTTTAATGACATGTGCAGAGAGCTGGAGACAGAAAACCAAAAGGGAAGAACACTGTTTTCCTCAAGCTTAAGGAATTGAAGAAAAAAATCAAGATTTGAGTGGTAGTAATGAAAGATTCTACAGGGAAAACAATAAATGATGCAGAAAACATCAAACGAAGATGGAAGGAATACAGTCATTATGTAAAAAATAATTGGTGGATGACCAACCATTTGAAGAGGCGGCATATGATCAGGAATCAATGGTATTGAAGGGAAAAGTGGAAGCTGTCTTGAAGGAATTGGCAAAACACAAGACTCCAGGAATTGATGGGATACCAATATAGATGTTTCAACAAACAGATGCAGCACTGAAGATGCTAACGTGTTTATGCCAAGAGATTTGGAAAACAGCTCCCTGGCCAACTGACTGGAAGAGATCCATATTTCTGCTTATTCCCAAGAAAGGGGATTCAACTGAATGTGAAATCTATTGAATGATATCATTAATATCACATGCAAGCAGCCAGGTGCAGTGGCATATACCTGTAATCTGAATGGCTTGGGAGGCGGAGGCAGGAGGATCGCAAGTTCGAGACCAGAGGCAGTCTGTATAATTTGGTGAGACCCTATCTCAAAAAAAGTAAACAAAAAATGGACTAGAGGTGCAGCTCAGTGGTCCAGCACTTGCAAAGCATGCAAGCATGAAGTCCTGGGTTCAACCCCCAGTATGCCAAAATGTATGTCTGTCTCTGTGTGTGTGTGTGTGTGTGTGTGTGTGTATCACATGCAAGAAAAATATTACTAAAGATCATTCAAAAACAACTACAGCACTATATAGACAGAGAACTGCCAGAAAATCAAGCTGGATTGAGAAGAGGGCATGGAAACGGGAACATCATTGCTGATATCAGATAGATATTAGCCAAAAACAGAGAATACCAGAAAGGTGACTATCTATATTTTATTGACTATGCAAAGGCATTTGTGTGGATCATAACAAATTATGAGTAACTCTGTAAAGAATGGGAATACCAGAGCACCTACTTGTACACATGAGGAATCTGTACATGGACCAGGAGGCAGTTGTGCAAACAGAACAAGGAAACACTGCTTGGTTTAAAGACGAGAAAAGTGTGAGTTAGGGCTGTATCCTTTCACAGTACCTCTTCAATCTCTATACTGAGCAAATAATGTGAGAAGGTGGACTTTATGAAAAAGAAGGTAGCATCAGGATTGGAGGAAGACTCATTAAAAACCTGCGTTATTACAGATGACACAACTCTGCTTGCTGAAAGTGCAGAGGATTTGAAACTTTTACTGATAAAGATCAAAGAGCACAGCCTTCAGTATGGATTGTGACTCAACATCAACAAAACAGAAGTCCTTGCAACTGGGTCAGCAAGGAACTTAATGGTAAGTGGAGAAAAGATTGAGGTTGTCCAAGATTTTGCTTTACTTGGTTCTACAATCAACACTCATGGAAGCAGCAGTCAAGAAATCAAAAGACCCATTGCTTTGGGAAAAGCTGTGGCAAAAGACCTCTTTAAAGTATTAGAAAGTAAAGATGTCACATTGAAGAGGAAGGTATGCCTGACTCATGCCATAGTATTTTCAGTCTCATCATATGGTTGTGAAAGCTGGACATTGAATAAGGAAGACAGGAGAAAAAATGATGTTTTGAATTATAGTGCTAGAGACAAATATTGAATATGCCACAAACTGCCAAAAGAATCAACAGATTCATTCTAGAAGAAGTGCAACCAGAGTGTACCTTGGAAGGAAGGATGGCTAGACTGTGTCTTATGTATTTTGGACATGTGGTCAGGAGGGACCAATCCCCAGAGAAGGACATCATATTTGAGAGAATGGCAGGTCAAAAAAAAAAAAAAAGGAAACCCTCCCCTAGATGGGTTGACACAATATCTGCAACAATGGGCTTAAACATAAAAATAAGATCCTGTGCCTGGCACAGAATCTGGGAGTGATTCATTCTGTTGTACATAGAGTCACTGTGAGTTGGACCTAACTCGATGGCACCTGACGACGACGACAACAACAACAACAAACAACAACAACAACAACAACAACAACAAAATTCTTCACACCTTTCTATGTGCTATGGATGCAACAACAATCAAGGCTGACATTTTCTGTGGAGTTCATAAACTAAAAACTACAGTACATCAATGGCTTTCATGATAAGTCAATATCATGTGGTAAGTTCTTAATATATACAAAGAACTCTTCCTATTAACAAGGATAAAACAACATTCTTGCCCTTAGAATCTACATATATTAAATTAACAAAAAAAGTAGGTAACCTCTCAAAATATATATATATATATATATATATATATATATATATATATGTATAAAATATTTAAATAGTGGACCAGACTGGGTAAGTGCTCAATAATGTCAGCTGCTATTAATGTTGAGAAACTTTCATATTGTCTCTAAAATGGAGCCCCTGAGCCTCCTTTCCCCATTTTGTATGCCAAAATAAGGGCACACTCTTACAAAATTCCTAATGAACATGTTATTTTCAGTTTTCCTTGTAAGAAGGCAAAGTTTAACCCCACAGCAGTGCTGGGTATCAGTTGTCCAAGAGGCAGCTTTCATTTAATTTGTGCATGGGTATAGACTGAGCACTGAACAGAAGTATGTTTCATAATGTAATTTTTTAAAGGATAAGTATCAACTTTACACTAACTAGAAGAATCTAGGTCAGGAAAAAATGTGTCATTGTGAAGTTTTCCCTCAAAAGAGTTTGCCACAATAAACTTTCTCACAATAAAGTTTTTGTTAGAAAAAAGATAACCCAACCTGTGTACAGAAGGTGGTTAACATAGAACAGAAGCTGAGAGCCTCATGGCTCTGAGGTTGGCATACACATGAACATGCTGAGATTATGAACTTGGGAGTCAGAAAGACCTGGCTTTGGATCCTGAATCTGAAATTTAGTAAGTAGGAGCACTTATACAAGTTGGGTATTTTCTCAGGTCCATTGTATGTTTTATTATAAGGTAGGAATAACCAAATGTACCTCAAGTAATAGTTGGGAAGACTGAGCTAAATAATGTAGATAAAGTACTTAGCCCAGTGCTGTACTTCCTATATGAACATAACAGTGATGATGATATTGATGATGATGATGAAGATGAAAAAGACAAAAGAGGAGGAAGAAGAGGAGAAGGGGGGATCAGAAGGCAGCCAAGATGAAAATACTGTTTAGCATGATAATGATAAGTTCAGTGATTCCCTTTCTGTCTTTCTGCAGTTTAGCTCAGTTGGTAGAGTGCTGCTCTGCATGCTGTGAGGCCCTGGGTTTGATCCCTGGCACTCAAAAATGGGAGAAGGACCTGGCAGCCCAGTCCTGAAACAATCATCCATCAAAAACCCTATGAATAGCAGAGAAGCACTGACATAGTGCTGGGCATGACACAGTGTCAGGGAGTGTTTCCTTCTGTTGTACATAGGGTTGCTATGAATCAGACCCAACTCAATGGCACCGATCACCACCACCACCCTGAAGGCTAGTCTGAGAGAGAGAGAGAGAGAGAGAGAGAGAGAGAAAATCCCCTTGAAAAATACTAAAATTGTGTCATTACAGGGCAAAACTCTTTGATTAGTGTTTCACCTACTACAGACAACTTGAAATTGTTTCTTCACAGTCTCTGGGTCAGGCCATCCTTCAAACAAGAGCTTTTGCTTGTAACATGGTTATTTCCTTCACAAAGCTAACTGGTTCAGACAGGCATTCAAGTTGGATAATATCTTGGCCTCACTAGTACTATTTCATATCCAACTAGCCTAACTAGTCTGACATGAAGGGTGAATAAAATCCAAAACTAGTCCCTAGGTTATTTTCTTTGGCTCCACCATAGAACTGGCTGCCAGAAATGTTTTTATTACTTGAGTCCTTTTTTTATCCTCAGTGAATTTTCATTTGGAATATTTTACTTCCAGTTGTAATGGCAAATGCTTGGGAAGGTGGTAACATGCCTTCCTGGGACATAAGAATAAACTCTCCATTTCATGGTGATGATCTAATGAGCACAAAAATACAAGTAGCATAATAACATGAAGGAGGCAGGGCAATTTGAAAATCTAAAGGGAGAGCAAAAAATAGTAAATTATTTTTATTTTGTTAGTATCTACTCTACAGTATGAGAAATATCCATTACTCTATACATGAAAAATGGATATTTGCAAGACACTATTTTTTCTACATACTTTAGGTTTGAATGCCCTTAAATGGTAGAATTTTAGTATATTGGATGAAGTGAAAGGTTTGAATAGCTTGCAGTTCAAAATATGGTATAAAGGATCAAAGCATCATGTTAGCATTTGATGCTACTGTCCAAGACTTGACTCCTGTCTTGACAGAAGTATACACTGAACCCATAGCTATTCCAACTTAGTGAAATATGTCATAAAATCCTCAGCCAGCAATAGGACTTTCTAAAATCTTAATAAATTTAACTGGAGCCATGTCTGAATTTTCAGATAAGTATCATATGCAAGATATTTTTATTTAGGAGTTGGAATACCAAGGATGGACATAAAATGGAGTCCATCTAATATATTTATTGAATACTCTATTCTTAATATCTTAGCCATTTTGTGTCTTGCACAGGATCACATTTTGCTAAGTTTTGGAAGTTACTCTTTCAATGCAAATAATGAAATCTTGGGAAATGTAAGTAAACTCAAAGGAAATATTAGTAATAATGCTTCTTAGCTTTATTTCCTTAGCTTTCTATTTCCACAGGGAGACAGATAAAAACTGAATTTAAAAATAATAGGTTAAATTAGTAATTAGTACTTATTGAGCATTTCTAATTGCTTGGCTCAGCTGTGCTAAGCACTATTTAGGCATATCTCATTTAATTAGCATAACTCTTTGAATGTGATAACTACTATAAAATGAGAAAAAGATTTGTTGAGCTACCATGTTTAAATAGCATCATGGGAAAGAAACATCTGAATCTCCAAATACTGTAGTGTGTGTGTGTGTGTGTGTGTGTGTGTGTGTGTGTGTGTGTGTGTGTGTGTGTTATATGTACTATAGTATATATGTGGAGTCCTGAAACAATCATCCATTGAAAACCCTATGAGAGTTGCCATGAGTCAGTCCCAACTCAATGGCACCTAACAACAACATATATACCAACTCAGTGGCACCTAACAACAACATACATACATGATATGTGTATGCACATGTACACATATACATATATACATATATATATTATTTCATTTCTTACTCTTTGGTACAAAGAATAGGGAAAGAGATTCCTCACCCAAACTACTTTTACATTTCATGCATTCATGATTCATTTATCCCACAAATATGCATTGATTCTCTATGTGCAAGACACTTATGATGAGTGCTAGTGTAGAGTAAGCAGTAAAACTGCTTGTCTCTACCTTCAAGGAATTCATAATCCCATATGACACAGAAAACAAAAGCAAAGTAAAAATGCACAATTGCAAATTGTGATGAGGACATTGCTGGCAACAACTAAGGTCCTGAGATAAAAAGCGGTAGGACTCACCCAGCCAGTGAGTGTCCTGTTGGGCTGAAGAGCACTGCAGCCCTAGTGAAGGTGCTGAAGTGTACAGATCCTTGGTATCTTTGGGAAGCATTCCACTGTGGCTGGAGCCTAGTGAGTGACATGGCCATGCCTAGGATGGGGAAAGAACCAGGCCTCTGTGGAGATGAACACGGTTGTCAGTGTCCTTTGTGTGAAGGGAAGCAGGTGAAGAGATTGGGCTGAACCTATTGATGAGATTGCTGCATGTTAGGGACCTCCCTTGGCTGCTCTGAGAATTTAAGGGATTTAAAGGGGAGTATGGGAGGGTCTTACTCTTCCTCAGAAGAGACCAGTGAGAAGGTTTTGTAGGAGATGAAGTAGAATAATAGATGACAGTAATTTGGACTGGATCAGTAATTTGGACTGGATCAGAGGTTCTCAGCTGGGGGAGATTTTGTCCCCCTACGTGACATTTGGCATTGTCTGCAGACATATATGAGGTGGTAGGATTCTACTGACATCCCATGGGGAGAGAACAGGGATGCTGCTCAAAATCCTACAATGTCCAGAACAGCCCCCTACAGCAAACAACTGTCTGACTCAAAATGTCAATATTGCAGAGATGGAAAATCCCAGGCTTAGGGTTTGAAGGTCGTAACAGAGGCAAGTAGGTAAATTCAGGATTTTTTTTTTTTAAACTCTAGAAGAGCATTTGATAATAGATAAATATAGAGTTTGAAGGGAAAGGGAGGTATTAGGTATGACTGCAGATTTCTTGCTTCAACACATGTTGGGTACTATTTATTAAGGTGGGAGGGCTGAAAGATGAGCCAGCTTTGTAAGGCTGAAGAAATAACCCAACTTTGAAAGTCAGGTCTGAAATGCCTATGAGACAGCCAAGTGGAGATAACTTTCTCAGTCTAAAACTCATTCATAATCATAACAGTAAGTAAATTTATTAAAAAATTATTGTGCATCAGGCATCATTCTAGGAAATCTTTCTACTTTATTGATTCTTTTGATAGTAAAGATCAGCAGTCATTCTTTGAATCTTCTTGGTATATACTTAAGTTTCCAAATTAAAAGCAAAGAATATCATTTCATTCTTCAAAAGTTTTCCTTCAATATAAGAAGCCACTGCTGAAAACTAACAGTAAATATTGTGCCTTTTCTCATACAATGGATTATGTCAGTAAGAGAGAACATCCCTACCACCATGCCATCAAAAATATTCAAAATTGCATTTACTACTGTTCAGAAAGCCTTCATTGTTTTAATTCTAGAAAATATCCTGTAATTGTTGTTGTTGTTAGGTGCCGTCGAGTCAGTATCCAATTCATAGCGACCCTCATAGGGTTTTCAATGGCTGTTTCAGGATTGCCTTGGGAGTGGATTGCCAGGCCCTTCTCCCATTTTTGTGGTGCTGGGAATTGAACTCAGGACCTCAGAGATTGCAGCGCAGCGCTCTACCAACTGAGCTAAATCCCAGTCATCTTCTTTAAGAGTCTAATTTCCACTGAGCATGGTGGCATACTCCTATAATCCCAGCAACTCAGAAGGTGAAGGCAGGAGGATTGCAAGTTCAAGACCAGAGGCAGTCTGTGTAATTCAGCAAGACCCTGTCTTAAAAAGTAAAAAACTGTGCTGGCGGTGCAGCTCAGTGGTACAGCACTTGCAAAGCATGCAAGTGAGAGGCCCTGGGTTCAACCCCCAAGTACCACAAGAAAAAAATCAATAAAAATTTAAAAACAGAGTCTGATTTCCTGAAGAGAACACTGCTTAAGAAATATAAGTATGATCTCTAGAAACAATTGAACAGCCCAATACCGTCCTTTAATATTCTTACAAAGCCATCTGGCCCTCCATTTTCTTGGCCAAATAATACAATGTCTTCAAAACACTTTTGCAGCATTAGCAGATGCCCCTAACTAAAGTCAGGAAGCCTGAAGGACTCTAACAACTGAGTTCTGAGTTATATGATATGTAAGTCAGTCTGTGATACTCATGATGGATGTCTGGGAGCAGTTTTGCTTATTTAGTCTGAAAGAAAGAATCTTAAATAGCAGGGCTGTGAAAGCTTGTATTGTTACCGTGAGTCCTTCTGTGGTTGTAGGTTCAGCTAGACCTTAGGAAAATAGGACTCCAGTTAGGAATTTGTTAAAAAGGCCAATTCCTAGTGGGGTATATTTGTAACTTGGCCTGGGACTAGAGTTTCAGGTCAACTCACACTGAAGGAGAAAATAAAGTACTTTGTACAGAGATGAAGGAACTGCTCAGCTCATAGTCTAGGAATACAAATAATTTGTGGTCCTCACATGTCTTGAGGTACTCTGTTACAGAGATTTCTCTCTGGTTACTTATCCCTCCTCTCTACCAAGAGCCTCAGAGAACTCTTGTCAGGTAAGAAACAGTACTTACAAGTCTGAGTCCTTCCTTGTCATTACTGAAGGTACTCATCCCTCTGCAGTGATCGTAAATATGGTTGTGGATTACACTGTTGTTGTTATTAGGTGCCATCAAGCAGTCTGACTCATAGTGACTCTCATAGGGTTTTCACTAGTTGATTGTTTTGGGAGTGGATTATCATGTCCCTCTGCCATTTTTGCAGTGTTAGGTATCAAACCCAGGTCCTCAGGGAATACTGAGCATCACTCTACCAACTCAGCTAAACCCCAGCCCTGTGGATTACATACTTCAAACAACAACAGGCCTCCCAATACCTTCAGAAAGAAACTTTCCAGAATTTCTAAATTCTGCAGTTGGCTAAACCATATTGAAAATCCCTTCCTTAGATTCAACAGTCTTTCTTGCCCCTCACTGTAAAACTTCCTTGTTGTTGTTGTTGATGATGATGTTAGGTGCTGTGGTGTCCTGTTTGACTCATAGTAACCTTCAGAGGGTTTTCAATGGCTGATTGTTTATAACTTCCTTACCTGTTCTAAAAGGAGCTTTGGGATTCCCCCTACCCAGGGAAGGAGGAGTGTCAGGAAGTAGAGGAGCAAGAAAAAGCAAAACAGGTCTGTGACTGCTGATCCCAGTTAAATCTCTCTCCTGAAGTGTGAGACACATGTGCTAGACAGTATCTCACACCTACATTCTCCTTGGAGAAACAATTTTCTTTCTTATATCATTTACTCCAAAAACAGTATTTCATATAATGGCAGTAAAATGCCCACAGAGTATTTTCTGATACAAACTTCAAGGTAGTGACCTCTAACTCGCAACATGTTCTTTGAACTTTTCCATCCATTTTTCTGGAGAAAAATCTCTCTTATTTGGGACAGTAGGAGACAACATTCATAACATCTGTGATTTCACAAAACATATAATTGATAACTTCTTAATAAACAAATATACAAGCCTACCAGTGAGGAATCTAATATACAGATATAATAACAAGATTACATTCTACTAATTTTAAGAACTACATTCCCTCTTCTTCTATTTCATAACCCAAATTTTTAAATTCTGCAACTCCTGGTTTTGTGTTTCTGGTAATTATAATTGCATATCAATAGCCACTCCTGAGACACCTGTATCCTGTTGCATGGTTGGAAACTAGTCTGCTCCATGTGTAAGGAAAGAACTAACCTTGACTGAGCTTCCACTGTGGACCCTGCTTTATGCCAGGTGTTTATACTTTGTGGTTAGCTCATTTAACTGGTAATATATAATGAACTCATAGACATTTTTGCACTGGTGGTGTACAATTTTCTTTAGTCATAAAAGTAATGCATACACATTAGAGAAATGTAGGCAAAAATGAGAACAAGCTGAGGGGAAGAGATGGGAGTCATAATCCCATTCCCCAAAAGAAATTACTGTTCAGTATATTTTCTTACGTTAATTTTTCTATGTCTAGGCTTTAAAAATAAAACTAGTTGTAATGATACTATATGTACAATTCTAACAGGTAATTTACATGAAATTGTATGTAATTGCAGTATGTAAAATTATTTTATCAGTTAAGACTAAAAATGCTTTTTAAGGGTATTTTTATATTCGTTTTAAACAACTGCACCTATAGTTATATTTGTCTTAATTACCTTAAGATTGAGCCCAGACATTTTAAACAACTAACCCAGGTCAAGGGGGAAAAGTGTACTCTTATGTGAACTCTGACTACCAATTTCACATCAAAATGTATAACAATAAATATTATCTTTACAGAAACTCTCATTACAATGAAGAAAACAATAACATGATTAGAAAGTAATTGAAATGTATAATATGAGTAACATTCTGTACATATTTTATGGTACCAGATCCCCTTGGTATCTTTGTGAAACTTTGTCCCATTGGTAGTCAAAGAGTTTAAAAAAATGCCATGTAAAGAAATCAAAACCATTTAAACATATATTAATATTCTTTCATTGTCAAATTATCCAATAGTCTATTCATGATTATAAATTATATTAAACATACTAAATGCTTTCAGATTAATAAATGTGACTGACCTATCTTCTCATTTCCCTTCCTCCACCTCAAAAAGTAACTACTGAAATATAAATTCCATGAGTTCCACAAGTACTTTGAAAAGATAGCTAAATAACCATAGCAGAGACACAGAGAAAGCAAGGTACTGTTCCTCGCCTCAGACACAGGGCAGTCAGACACCTGCCAACACTTCTGGTGGAAAGATTCATTTAACTCAGTGGGTGCATTTGGTAGAGCTGCCATGCCACAGTACCACAGACTACATGGTGTAACCCAGCAGAGTTTATTTCTTCCAACTTCAGCAGGCTGGAAGTCAAAGATCCAGGTGTCAGCAGGTTTAATTTCTCCTGAGACTTTCCTCCTGTGTTGTAGGTGGCTACCTTGTCACTGTGTCCCCACACATTTCTGCTGTCTGTATGTTTGTGTCTAAATTTCCTCTTCTTATTAGGACTTTCACTTACACTGGATGAGGGCCCACTCATATGACCTCATTTGCCCTTAATCAGCTCTTTAAGGGTCCCATCTCCCCATACCCCATCTGCAAATATAACCACATTTCCAGGTAATGGGGCTTAGGATTTCAACATATGAATGGATGGGACATAACTGAGCCCATAAAACAGATGCAAAATTGTTGTGGTTGTTGTTGTTAGGTGCCATCAAATCAGATCTGACACATAGCAACCCTATGTACAATAGAATAAACCCAACACTATGGCAGGCCCAACACTATGTCAGTTCTGTGCTACTCATAGGGTTTTCTCTGGCTGATTGTTTCTGGAGTGGGCTGCCATGTCCTTCTCCCGTTTTTGCAGTGCTAGGGATCAAACCCCAGGACCTCAGCATGCAGAGCAGTGCTCTACCAACTGAGCTAAATCCCAGCCCCTATAAGAAATCTTTCCTTTTCCCTTTCCTCCTAAGATGTCCTGTTAACAAATGATCTTTCTTTTAGAAGAAAGGAAAAGAAAGAAAAACAGATGTGGCTCCTCTCTAACACTCACCCAGCCTATACCGCCAAGAAAAAAATATTTGAAGTTGTTTTCTTCATTGGAAGTATCAGGTCACAACTGCTTTGGGCAAGTTTTCAAACCTTGGGCAACATCTCAGAAGAGCAAGGGGCACAACTTTTGCACTAAATTCCTTTAAGAAATAGCTCAAGACTTACTGCACTATCAAAAGAAGAGGGAAAAAATGGAAGAAAATAGAAAAGAAAATGCTAATTTAAAAAATGCTGCTGCTGACATACCCTTCAGGCTATTCTTTTAAACTAGTCTCTTGAAACCTGATGCTCCAGAACCACTGTCCTTTAACAATATCCTAATTGTCCCACATGGGCCCCAGACCAAAAATAAACTCTGTTTTCTACTTGGCACCTGATTATTGTGTTTCTTAGGGTATCTAAAGTCCTAAAAATCTTCCTTGAGAAGCATCCTCAGTAAAAAGCATATTGTGAAAGACAACACCTAACTTGGTAAAGATTTTGTTAAATACCAGCCACCTAAACTTCCATGGTAGAAAGAAGTTGATGTAAAGTGGAGCCAGTTCAGGAAAAGCTCTTCTTGGAAGAAATGGCCACTGGCCCTTTTGTTCTCTCATTTTCACAGGAGACATGTTAAGAGGTTTTGGATCCTTTTCCATATCTTTTTGTGAAATCTAATCCTATTTTGCTAAGGGTTGCCTCCCCTGACCAGTTTGCCATAGCAGTGAGGGCGAAAGTTGTATTTTAACCCAGCTTAAAGCTCTCCCCAGCATAATACCATGGACTGGTGAAGAAAGTCTCCATGCAACTGCCCCAGCTCCCAGGTGAAATCTCCACTTTCCCTGTGACATGTTACTGTGAACATAATACCAGAAGATTATTATATTTTGGACAAGGTGATTGATTCTGAATTTCCTGGCTCTGCTGAAATGAAAATAAAAGACTACTCAGTACTGTAATCAGAACACAGTTGGAGAGCCCATTTTTCCTCTCTTTTGGATATTGATAGTATGACTCTCAGGTCTTTTTGTGTATTGTTACCCTGGGCAGGCCAATGTAGACCTGGTCCACCTGCATGGACCATGGATGACCTCCCCACAATTTAGCAGCCTGCTTACTACAGATCAGTCAGTATGATACAGAGTAGGATAGACTCTGTGTTCTTTCAGTCTTTATCAGCTCATTCCATAAACATAAAACAAGAGCCTCCCCACTGACCAGACCAAATGTGATTATTTCAAACTTTTTCCTCATCCATGGCCATAGGCTGTACACTGTAAACCAGTAAGAGCCAACATTGCAAATACATACATACATACACACACACACACGTGTGTGTGTATATATACATATATATAATATATTATATATTATAATATATATACATATATACATATATAATACATATATAATATATATGTGTATATGTATATATTACTGTCACAAGTAGAAACGTGTGAAAATGGATGAGTTCAGAGAAATCCCTAGAATCAACTCATGAGCAATTGTCTGTTAGTATGGGTCAGCAATACCAAATTCTTTTGGCATAATTGCAATTTGAATCATTCATGAGGTAACTGTGTATGAATTGTCTATATTCTCTTCCAAACTGTAATCCAGTAAGGGCAGGGATTGATGGACTGAATAAAGAATTGAATGACACAATGAACAATGTTATTGTTAGGTGCCGTCAAGTCAGTGTTCGATTCATAGCTACCCTACGTACAACAGGCGAAACACTAGTGTTAGTGCTTGTCTGCTATTCATAGGGTTTTCAATGGCTGATTGTTTTGGGCTTTTGTGGGGGAGTGGGCTGCTGGACCCTTCTTCCAAGCCTGTAGCACCTGGTGTTCCCAGATGGTTTCTCATTCAAGTACTAACCAGGCCCCATCGGACACCACAGTGGTACAGCTGCAGGCACAGGATTAATAGGATCATAGAAAACTATAGGATTTGGAAATTGAAGCCTTACTGATGAAACTTGAAGGATTAATTCTTTAATCATGAGATGATTTTTTAAAAATGATGCCTGTGTTCCTTACATCATGCTAAATATTTTAGTCTTCATTTTTCTCCTCTGAAGTAAGAATAGCTACTATTTTCTGAGTTGTCTGAGGTCCTGGTTCTTTGGCGACCAAGCATCCCCATTTACCTGAGATTGACAGGGTTGCTAAAACATGGGACCAAGGAAGCTAATGGTAGAAAAGTTATAGGAAAACTGGGGTGACCTGGTCATATGCAACTCTGCACTAACTATTTTATATTCCTTTTTATTCCATCTAATCCTTACCAAAGCTTATTAGATACATAGATACTTTTGTTATCCCATTTTACAAGCAAGGCTATGGAGCCTTGGGCATGTTTAAGTAATGAAAACTCAGGGACTGCCTTTCAGAAGCCTAAGGACTTGCCATTTTAGTGCTACATCACCATATACCAGTAAAATGGGAAGGACAGTTACACACCTGACATCTTACCTGGCACCTGAGACAATGATAATGAACTCATGTGTAGCATTTTATTATCTGCAAAGCCCTTTCTCACTTAACCACACACAAAAGTAGGCCACAAAAAACAACTTACAGTCAACTTTGGTTGACCTCTATTGGGAATTTTGTGGCCCATTACTCTGGCCTCTGCTGAACCATTTTCTCCCTTCTGTTTTTAGAGAAGATAACAGAAAACAAGAAAGGAAAGGAAAGAGAAATCAATCAATCTTCATCAGCAAGTTATTTCCTCCAAAGGGAGTTCTTAATTATTATTATAACAAAACACATTTCTTTTTCCAAAGTCTGTGCTAAGGTTGAAAGAACAAATTTAACTAAAGAATAAATGAGTTTCTTAAAGTGGTGTGGTTGCAAATTACCCATCAGGCCCAAGGATTCATGGTTGGGTGCATTCTTTTTATTTATCTCCAAGATCCTCCACCTGGGATTGCCCATACGAACATGTATTTTTCAGCTTAGCCAACCCCTAAAATTACAGGCAAAAGGAAATTAATAAGCTCGGGGTAAAGATGTATTCAACAAGGTTAAGAAAAATTTTTCCAATAGTTGGTCAAGTAAGCTTAACTGGAGTTTATAGTTTAATTGAAAATAAATACCTTACAAATTAAGCATGAAACTACACATAAGACCCATGAAGAAAAAACAAATTGCTTTTAAGTTATAACTGATGATACATATTTGTAATATGGGATAATGTTTTTTGGATATCACTTTGGTTCCTCATTGCCTTTAAAATTGGGCACAAATAACTTACCTTGACCGTCAAGTCTTTCTACAACATCTTTCAAGCTTTATTTTCCTTTGTTCCCCAATCTTGCCAAACTGGACTTGTTAACATTATCTTATCTCTGTGACTTTATTCAGGGTGTTGTTTCCACCTGGAGCCCCTTCCCATTTTCATTTCATATCGTGAAAGTTGTAATGGGCATCTCTTTTCCTTGGCTATCCAGCTTCCTTTGCTTGTCTTAATTAGTTTTATAATACCATTTGTAGGGGATTGAACAACTCCTATACAAGCTCAGTCCCTGGACTTGGTGGGGGTAAGCCTGTCTTTGCAGAAATCAAAGAAAATGTGATCCAGATTAGGCAAAATGGAGTCCTCTTTGTTTGTTTTGTTGGATTTCATCAAGGAGAAAGGGTACTCTTTCTTTTCCTTACTTTTCTTTTCTTACTTTTTATTTTTATTTTTATATTTTATTTTTTCTGGAGTGATGAGCCAGATAACAAGGTGAGGTTGGGGGAGCTAGTGCCCATTTTTACCCCTGCAAGGAAAACAAGGCCAACACAGGGTAGAACAGCTAAAAAATGGAGAGATAGCTTTCTAATGGCACCATTAGATATTGTAGGTCGATCTGTACCTGAAACAGGATACCTAGCACTTTTCAGTTAGTTGACCATATGTATTTATTTATATATATATATATTTTTTTTCAATAATAGGAGATGAATGCAGGGTCTCACACAGTGCTCTACCACTGGGCTGCACCCTTAGCCTATTTTTCCCTTTTTATTTTGAGACAGGGTCTCACTAAGTTACACAGGCTGCTCCTGGTCTTGAACTTGTGATC
Source organism: Pedetes capensis (assembly GCA_007922755.1). Classification (NCBI taxonomy): domain Eukaryota; kingdom Metazoa; phylum Chordata; class Mammalia; order Rodentia; family Pedetidae; genus Pedetes; species Pedetes capensis. The sequence continues at coordinate 65,401 of VMDO01000843.1, forward strand.
CTCCTGCCTCTGCCTCCCAAGTGCTGGGGTTACAGTCATGAGCCACCATGCCTAGCAACCATATGTATTTTTCTGTGTTTGCTTAAACTAATTTGAGTTGGGCCCTATCATTAAAAACTAGAAAACATTAACTTTTTTTTTTTTTTCAGTACTAGGGGTTGACCTCAAGGCCTTGCTCATGCTCGGCTAGTGCTCAACCACTAAGCAATACTCCCACCCCTTTCCTAATTTTTATTTTGAGACAGAGTCTTGCTAAGTTATGCTAGCTGCCTCTGGCCTCAAACTCAAGATCCTCTTGCCTTCACCTCCCAGTCACTGGTATTACAGGTGTGCACTACTACATCCAGCAAAAACATGAATGTTGATTATGCAAAGTTCTATCCATAATTATGGGTTTGATCTAAAAGATCACCTCATTGCTAATCCTTTCCTGTCCTCAAAAGAGGGGTGGTCCTTTTTTACTTCAAAATCTTCTAGGACTCAAAATCGTCTGTTACTCTTAACCTCTCTCATGATATATGTCATCATTTATCTTGGGTTAAATTTATCAGTGTTGTAAGAGTGAGCACCTTGAGAACAAGGACTGGGTCTTCTCTATTTCATCATAGCCTTGTGCATAGTGAGTGCTACTATCCATCTGTGAATTTCATGAGATCAAATTTACTTTGCACTGAAACAGTAAAACAGGAACCTTAAGATCATACAAGAACAGCTTTCATACCTACTTTGTTGAGTCAGAAAAAAATTGATTCAGGAAAGGTAGAAAAGATATAACTGTAGAAAGGAAAGGTAAAGGTTTGTTTATTTCTACGTCTTCAATAACAAAACTTATCTGATTTATAATGTGTATAAAAATCATATAGTCAGCAAGTTGTTGTTATTGTTATGTGCCATTGAGTTGGTGTCTGACTCATAGCGGCCTTAGGTACAACAGACGAAACACCATTGTGCTTCTCTGCTATTTATAGGGTTTTCAATGGCTGAATATTTTTTAAAAGTTGGTTCCCAGGTCCTTCTCCCAAACTTACAGCACCTGGAATTCCCAAGCGGTCTGTCATCCAAGTACTAACCATGTCCGACCCTGCATAGCTTCAGAGATCTGATGGGATCAGATGCCACAGTGGTATGGCTGCAGCAGTCGGCAAGTTAGAGATTTGAAAATTAGATGCTTACATGGTTTGGTGACAGAAATACATTTAGGCTTTGTCTCTGGTTTCTGGCACAGAAAGTCTAAAACTTTTGGAATTTCCTGATCAATAGAAGTGATTCAAAGCCTACAAACTCATGAAATCCTCACAGTCACTTGGTTTCTGTTCCTCTTAATGCCTGGTTTTTGAATTGGATTTAACTGGTTTGTGTAATCAAAAAAAAAAAAACCTTGAAAAGTATGCCAATAGTCCAGGAATGATGACGAATATAACTGACCAGTATGCAGCTATCAGAATAACAATGTGAATGAACATATTTTAGCCACAATTTTAGAATAAATTATAACAGAAAATAGTATTTCTTATATCAATAATGGGCTGGGATTTAGCTCAGTTGGTAGAGCACTGCGTTGCAGTCTCTGAGGTCCCGAGTTCAATTCCCAGCACTGCAAAAACCAGAGAAGGGCCTGGCAATCCACTCCCACGGCAATCCCGAAACAGTCAGCCATTGAAAACCCTATGAGGGTTGCTATGAGTCAGATACTGATTCCACGGCACCTAACAACAACAACATATCAATAATATTAAGTAAAAGTGACAAATACATCAAAGGACATTGCTGAGAAAATGCAAAGACAATATACAGCAAGGGAGAAAATATTTTCAAATCACGTATCTGATAAAGGTCTAGTATCTAGAGTACGTAAAGAATTTCTGTAATTCAAGAAGACAAGTTATCATAGCACAGAGGTACCTTTACTTCCATGTTTATTGTGGCATTCTTCAGCTCGGATATCCATCCACAGATGATAGGATTAAAAATATGGTATATATACACAATAGAATATTATTCAGCAGTAAATAAGAATGAAATTATGTTATATGCAGCAAAATGGATAGAAGTGGAGATCATCATTTTAAGTGAAATAACCTAAACTCCAAAAGAGAAATGACACATGTTCTTAGTCATATGTGAGGGCTACATCTATCTTAAAGGAAAGAAAAGAATATATATTATGTATATATATACACACACACAATTGTATATACTTTGTATATGGTATATATGTATATAATTATATATTTTATATTATATATAATTGTATAAATGTATACAATTATATATGTTACATATAGTATACATATTATATATAATGTATAATTGTATACATATATACTATGTATAATATATACACAATTGTATATAATTATGGTTGGTTGGTAGGTGCCATCTCCAACTCATAGCGACCCTCATAAGGTTTTCAATGGCTGATTGTTTCGGGATTGCCTCCACAGTGGATTGCCATGTCCTTCTCCCGTTTTTGCGGTGCTGGGAATCGAACTTGGGACCTCAGAAACTGCAGAGCAGTGCTCTACCAACTGAGCTAAATTCCAGCAGCCCATATATAATTATACATTATCTATAATACATAACTGTATATATATGTATACTATATATAATATATAATTGTATATGATTATATAATTATAGATTATAAACATATAGCATGAATATTTTTATATCTAATGATTATATATAGTATGTATACAATATATATAACATACAATTGTATATATCTAAGACTGCAAAATACGAAGGGACCCATCATGAGGAGGGAGGAAACCAGTGGGAGGGAGAGAGTGACAGGAAAATTGGGAGGGGGAGGAGGAGCAAGATAGAGGGATAAACAGGGACAAAACAAGTACAAAATACAGGATGGAACTCTATAAGAATCCCATAATGAATCTCACACTGTAGGCAATTTTAAAAAACATTCTGTACCTCATAAATATGTACAAGTATACCATGTGGGCTAGGTTTTAGCTCAGTTGGTAGAGTGCTGCTCTGTACTCTCTGAGGACTCCAGATGGATCCCCACGCTGCAAAAATGGGAGAAGGATGTGGCAATCCATTCCCAAAGCAATCCCCAAACACTCAGCCAATGAAAACCCTGGAAGGGTCACAATGAGTCATATCCAGCTCAATGGCACCTAACAAAAACAACCATTACAGGTTAATTAAAATTTCTTTTTGTAAAATGTTTAAGAAGGTGTAAGTGTCAACAATCTTGATTTGATAATTGCCCACTATATATATGAACTAAATTCTATGTACTCCATAAATATGTACAATGAAAATCCTAATAAAAAGTTTTAAAAAGAACTGTACAACACAACAACAAAAAAACATGCCAATCAAAAAATGAAGAAAGGACTTAAATAGATCTTTCTCCAAAAAAAACACACAGCTGGCCAGCAAGCACAGGGACAGATGCCCAATATCATTAGTAATTGAGAAATGCGTATCAAAACCACAGTGAGGTACCACTTCACACCCATTTAGGATTGCTATTTAAAAACAAACAAGCACACACAAAAGAAGAGCAAGTGTTGGAGGGGATGTGGAAAATACCAAAGTCCTTGTATACTTCTGGTCAGAATATATTCAGCCACTGTAGACAACAGTTTGTTGTTGTTAGGTGCCATCGAATCGGTATCCGATGCATAGCGACCCTCATAGGGTTTTCAATGGCTGTTTTGGAATTGCCTTGGGAATGGATTGCCAAGTCCTTCTCCCATTTTTGCGGTGCTGGGAATTGAACTCGCGACCTCAGAGACTACAGCGCAATGCTCTACCAACTGAGCTAAATCCCAGCCCTAGACAACAGTTTAGTGATTCTTAAAAAGTTAAACTTAGAATTAACATCTAGCATTTCTACTTGTAGGTATGTCACACAGAAGAATTGAAATCAGGGATTTAGATATGTGTACACAAGTGTTCATAGAAGTGCTATTCACAGTAGCAATAGCCAAAATGTGGGAATAACCCACATGTCTATCCCAGATGTAAAAGATAAACAAATTGTTCTGTATACATTCATTGGGAGCTATTCAGCCATAAAAAGGGAATGAAGTACTCATACATGCTGCCATAGAGATGAAGCTTGAAAACATTGTGATACATAAAGGAATCCAGATATTAAAAAGGTCACATGGTATAAGATTCTATTTCTATGAAATGTCTAGAATTACTAAGTCCATAGAGACAGAATGCAGATTGTTGGTTGTCAGGGGCTGGGGAAAGAAGGGAATGGGAAACAACTGCTTAATGGGTCATGGTCTTTTTGTTGGATGATAAAAATGTTTTGGAACTAGATAGAGGTAGTAGTTGCACATTATGAATGTACTGTTGTTGTTAGGTGCTGTCAAGTTGGTATCCGACTCATAGCGACCCTACTTACAACAGGTGAAACACTATTGTCAGTGCTTCTCTGCTGTTCATAAGGTTTTCAGTCATTGATTGATTTTTGGAGTGGGTTGCCGGGTCCGTCTCCCAAGCCTACAGTACCTGGTGTTCCCAGGCAGTCTCCCATCCAAGTACTAACCAGGCCTGACTCTACTTAGCTTCCAAGATCTGATGGGATCTGATGCCACAGGGCAACAGCTGCAGGCTATGAATGTACTAAATGCTACTAAATCATTTATTTTAAAATGGTTAATATTATATAAGTCTCATCTCAATAAAAAAGTAACAGGATGTTAGGAAAATTTTATCAGAACCAATTTCACTTTTAAAATAATTTTAATTTTTTTTTAATGAGATGGGTCTCAATTCCTGGACTACCCTCAAACTCCTCAGCTCAAGCTATCCTCCTACCTCAGCCTGCAAAGAAGCTGGGGCTACAAGCCCGTGCCACCATGCCTGGCTCTAGAAGCAGTTTTCAAGTGTGTCATATCACCATCTTCTATACATAAACATTTATGTCTGTGTGTCTACATATATGTGTGTATTTTTGTTGTTGTTGTTGTTAGGTGCTGTCAAGGAGAGTCTGACTCAAGTTTTCTATAGCTGATTGTTTCAGGATTGCTTTGGGAGTGGATTACCACATCCTTCTCCCTTTTTTGCTGTGCTGGTGATTGAACCCTGGTCCTCAGAGAGTGCAGAGCAGCACTCTACCGAGTTAAGCCCAGCCCTGTGTGTGTGTATGCACACATGTGTTTGTACACTCTTTTTTTCAGTACTTTGGGTTGTACCCGGGGCCTTGCACATACTGTGCAAAGTGCTCTACCACTAGATTGCTATCCTAAGCACCACTCCCTGACGTTTTTGTTTTATTTTATTTTATTCTATTTTATTTTTTGAGACAGTGTCTAGCTAAATTAGGCAGGCTGCCTTTGGCCTTCAATTTACAATCCTCTTGACTCAGCCTCTCAAATAACTGGGATTATATGTGTGCACCACTGTGCCTGGCTCTGTATACTTTTTGACTTGGGTTAATATTTACTTGCTTCCTTCAAAAAAATAATAAGACAGTTTAGTGGGGAGAAATTATTCTCAGAGTATTGTACAACTGATAAAAATGTCCCACATGAGACAGTGTCTATGACAACATACCTCTTGACTATATCACTTTGGATATAAAGTTACTGGCAACTGTCTGTTATCCAACTCAGTAGTATCAGTTCTGTCATTTCATTAACCTCAGTGTGATGCATTGCTGCAGTGTACACAGTTGCATTTCCTGGCGGGCACTCATGTTACATAGGCAAGGTTTTCTGTAGCACCTATAAAAATATTCCCATTAATTTCTTTTATCATAAATTTTCTAGTATAAAACATCAGCATAATTCAATGTTGCTTCCTCAAAGTAGAGTTGACCTTAATGATGGGAAGGGAGTAAAGCCCCTGGGATCTCCATTCGCTGATATGGTATGACTCAAAATGAAAAGAAACAACTGTAAACATCCAGTAATAATTGGAACATGGAATGTACATAGCATGAACCTTGGAAAATCAGAAATTGTCAAACGTGAAATTAAATGGATGAACATTGACATTCTAGGCATCATTGACTGGTATTGGCCATTTTGAATCAGGTATATGGTCTACTCAGCTGGGAATAACAACTTAAAGGGAAATGGAGTTGCATTCATCATCAAAAAAAGATGTCTGAAGATCTGTCCTGGAGTACATTGCTGTGAGTGATAGAATAATGTTAATACACCTATAAAAATGGCCATTTAATATGACTATTATTCAAATTTACATACCCATCACTAAGGACACAAATGAAGAAATGGAAAATTTTTACCAGCTTCTGCACTATGAATTTGATCAAAGGTGCAATCGTAATGCAGTGATAATTACAGGTGACTTGAATGCAAAAGTTGGAAACAAAGAAGAAGGCTCAGTAGTTGGGAAATATGGCTTCGATGACAGAAACGATGCTGGAGATTGCATGACAGAATTTTCTCATACCAATGACTTTTTCATTGCAAATATATATATTTTTAACCAACTTAAATGGCAACAATATGTATGGAACTCACTAGATGGAATATATCAGAATCAAATTGACTATATTTGTGGAAAGAGACCATGGAAAAGCTCAATATCAGAAGTCAGAACATGACCAGGTTCTGATTGCAGATCAGAGCATCAACTTCTCATATGGAGGTTCAAATTGAAACTGCAGAAAATTAGAACAAGTGTACAAGAGCCAAGGTATGACCTTGAGTACATCCCATCTGAGTTCAAAGACCATCTCAAGAACAGATTTTGTGTGTTAGTTTGAAGACCAGACAATTTGATGCATTACATTGAAGACCAGACAGGTTATGCCATGACATGAAAGCTATCATTCATGATGAAAGCAAAAGATTATTAAGTAAAGACAGGAAAAAGAAAGAAAAGACCAAATTACATGTCAAGAGACTCTGACACTTGCCCTTTAACTTTGAGCAGCTAAAATAAAAGACATGACAAAGTTAAGGAACTGAACAGATGATTTAAAAAAGCAGCTCTAAAGACAAAATCAAATACTATCATGACATGTGCAAAGAGCTGGAGACAGAAAACCAAAAGGGAAGAACATACTCTGTTTTCCTCAAGCTTTAAGAATTGGAAAAAAAAAAAAATTCAAGCCTTGAGTGATAGTAATGAAGGATTCTACAGAGAAAATATTAAACAACACGGGAAAACAGCAAAAGAAGATGGAAGAAATACACATAGTCATTATAACAAACCACTTCACTTATAGCCAGCCCCTTCAGGAGGTTGCATATGGTCAGGAACCAGTGGAGTGGAAGCTCCCTTGAAGGCATTGACAAAACACAAGGCTCCAGGAATTTCTGGAATACCTACTGACATGTTTCAACAAACAGAAGCAGCATGGAAGTGATGTTAAGTACTATTGAGTCATGTCTGGCTCATAGCAACCTTCATAGTGTTTTCAGTGGCTGAATGTTTTGAGATTGTTTCAGGAGTGGGCTTCCATGTCCTTCTCCCATTTTTGAGGTACTAGGGCTCAAATCTAGGGCCTCAGAGAGTGCATAGCAGCACTCTACCAACTGAGTTAAACCCCAGCTCACTTGTTTATGCCAAGAGATTTGGGAAACAGCTGCCTGGCCAACTGCCTGGAAGAGGCCTATTCCCAAGAAAGGGGAGACAACTGAATTGCAGAAATTATTGAACAATATCATTAGCATCTCATGTAAGTAAAATTTTGCTAAAGATCATTCAAAAGCAACTTTCAGCAGTATATTGACAGGGAACTGCCAGAAAGTAAAGCTGGATTTAGAAGGTGATGTGGAGCCAGGGATATCACTGCTGCTATCTCATGGATATTAAGCTGAAAGCAGAGAATACTAGAAAGATGTCTATGTTTTATTGACTATGCAAAGGCATTTGACTGTATAGATCACAACAAATTATGGATAACATTGCGAAGAATAGGAATACTAGAACACTTAATTGCATTGATGAGGAATCTGTACATGGCCCAGGAAGCAGTCGTTCAAACAGAACAAGGAAACACTGCTTGGATAAAAATCAGAAAAAGTGTGTATGATACCTCTTCAATCTCTATGCAGAACAAATAATCCAAGAACCTGCACTTTATGAAGAATATGGCATTACGATTGGAAGAAGGAAGACTTACTAACAACCTGCATTATGCAGAGGACACCACTTTGCTTGCTGAGTGTGAAGATGATTTGAAATATTTCCACACAGTGCATAATGTGGTTTAAATATCAAAGGAGTACAGGGCATATAGTAGGGAAATCTCACTCCTGCCCAGGTATACTCTCCCCATTTGGGAGTTAACCAGTATTCACAGTTTCTTGTGTATAGTGCTGGAAATAATTTTTGCATTCATAAATATGAGTAGTCTAAGCATGTTGTTCTCTATCTTGTATTTTCCACCTATCTGTGTACTTTGAACATAGATACCTTCTTCATTTCTTTTTTAAAGCTGTATGCTTTTATATTGTTCAGTGTTTATACAGTTAACCAGTCCTCTTTTGATGAACATTGAGGTTGTCTTTTGCTGTTATAGAGAGTGTAGTTATGAATTACCTTGTTAAATATATCCGTTCGTGTGTGTGTGTGCGTGCATGTGTTACTAGATTACTATATTCAAAGACTTAATATCTAGTTTTTAATATGATTTTATTAAAAAAAATGAAGGAAAGGAAAAAGGAGCAGGAAAAGGAGAATTTGGGAATTTAGTGGGTCTGATGGTTGTTAAGTGATAGGAAATGTCCTATATTTTTCCCAGATTGCAGGTCTCTGAAATTCTTTCAGAGTCTCTCTGGTCCATTTAAGTGTTTAAAAATTTCAAAAGATTAGGGACAAGGAAAAGAATGGTGCTAAAAACCCAGCGGCAGAACTGCCTCTAGCCCTCTGACAGCTGCTTTACCATGAGCTATGTTGTGATAAGGAAGAGCCTTCGGACAGGAAGAGCTAAGCCTTTGAGCCCTGGAGGTGATATTAGACATTTTCTCTTCAAAAATACAAAATGAAAATATGTTAGGGATAGAAGCTAATTTTCCATACATGAGCTCATCTACACCATAAAGGATTAAAGTTTCAAAACCTCAGTTAATGTGCTTTTAAAGTCCACATTTTTCTGAAAAAGTTGACTCCTTTTACTTTAAGAAACTCTTTTAAAAAGCATGCAAACAGCAAAGTGCACAAGTCATAATTATATAACTTAAGGACTTTTTCACAAAGTAAGCACATCCATGTTACACCACTCAGATCAAGCAGTGGAACCTGACCAGCACTTCATAATCTCCTAAAGTGCTGCTCCAAATAGGAGCCCCTAAAAGCAACCATTTTCTACCACTATCAATCAGTTTTGTTGTTGTGTAACATAAATAAATGCAAAGTGTAGGATATACTTTTGTGTCTGGTTTCTTTCTCTCAACAATATTATTATTATAGATTTTTTGTTATATATTATATATTATTATAGAATTTGTGATTTTATTTTTGTCTTTCTTTTTTGTGGCTTCAGTCATTCCCCAAATATTTCCTGAGCACTTTCTCTATGCCAGGAACTCTGCTAGACCCTGGCAGAGGTATTAGTCAGCTGTCATCCCTGTAGCAGAAAAACTAACCCAAGAAGAGGTTATTGGGAGCTCATATTTAGAGAATCAGTCCATCATGGTGGTAGAGCAGGCATGGCAGTAGAAGGGCCTGTGGAATGTGACCTTACAGCATGGTGGACCAGCAACAGAAAGAGCAAAGCTCCAGGTATGGGATGAAAACACCCAAAGGCCCACCCCCAGTGACTCACTTCTGCCCAGCTAGACCTGCCTTCCAAAGTTCCACAACCTCCCAGGACAGTACCACCAGCTGAGGACCCAACATTAAAGCACATGACCTGTGGTGGATACTTTATATTCAAACCCCAACCGCACAGCAGTCATATAGATAAGGTCCCTGCTCTAGCACTTACACATACAGAGATTGTCTTCTAACTCTGAAAATGAACATGTGAGGATTCAGAAGTCATTGCTTTCCAGGGAGTCAACTGAGGAATGTCAGTACAGGTAACTCCAGGGTGTCCATTTGTTTACAAAACTAAAAGGATGTAAGGTTAATGTGTGCTTTGATGGATTTCTACATCTTCACCTGCAGAATCTCCTAGCATCATTTACTTGCTGTATAAATGACAGTAGCCTGCAAAACAAAAATTCAAGTTACCTTTTAGAGCTACATTCCAACAGAGCTCCTCAACTGAATCAATATATTTCCTAAGACTCTGGGAAAAAGGAAGCTGTGTCTTTGAAAAGCCTTTTTTTTTTTTTTTTTTTTTTTTTTTTTTTTTTTTTTAATTTATTTTGGCAGTACTTAAGGGTTGAACTCAGGGCCTCAAGCATGCTAGTTGAGTACTCTACTACTGAGATGCATCCCTAGACCCCTTTTAATTTTTTTTTTTTAAGACAGGGTCTTACTAAGTTTTACAGGCTGCCTTTGGCTTCCACCTGGCAATCCTCCAGTCTCAGCCTCCTGAGTTGCTGAGATTACAACTCAAGCATGGTTCCCTGCTTGAAATGCTGTTTTAAACACACTTGTTTTACTGAAAATTCACAGAAGAGTAATGGCCAAGCATTGTCTTCCTTCTTTTTGACCATCTGTCCTTCCCTCTTCTCAGTTTAGGAAATGGAGATACTATGGTCCGTGAGTGTTTTGAATTAACCCAGAAATCAGAAGGGGATATGGAGAGCATTATTTGAAAATCCCACACAAAGTCAAAAATTCTACTGCATGCATATATTAACTTTAGACTCCATAGTAATTATTGACATTTATAAATGGCTTTAAATTTTTTAATTAGTACAGCACTGAGGTAATTAAATATGTGCATTTATCCACAAGCTTAAAAAGTTTTAAGAGCATTACATATTAAAGTCTCTGTCACCAAACCTCATCTACAAATATTCCTTCACCTATTCTCCAGATAAGAATTTGTAGTATATCCTTCCAGAACTTTGTCTTTGTGCATAAACATATATATGTAAGAGTCATTTTGCACTTAAGAGATACAGATATCATACTGCAATTTGCTTTCCCCACCCCTTCACTGTTTTCTGTGATCAGGCCAGATAATGTCTACCTGGCTCATTCCTTTGAACTGCTATATAGTGTTGAACTGTATGAACACTCTTTTATGTAATTCAGCTGTTCTCAAGCTGAGGACATGGAGCCTCCCATTGCTGACTTTTACAAGCAATGCTGCTGTGAACATCCTTATATTTATGATCAAGTATCTCCCTAAGAAATAAGCCAAGAAGTGGATAGATGATGTGTCTTAGTCTATTTTATGCTGCTATAATAGAATACCTAAGACTGGGTATTTCATTGTCTGCATATATTTTGATTTATTTAATCAGTTTCCTATAGTTTATATTTTCTTTGTGGTTTTTTTCCATTAGAAATTACACTGCTATGAAGAACTTGTGTATGTCATTTTTCACATATACAAACATAACTGATGTATGAAATAGAAAATACTAGGTCAAAGGCTATAAGATTTTGTTTTGATGTATGTTATCAACTGTACTTCTTAGGAACAGGATCATCTTAGATACTTGACACTTTGTTGTGGTTGTTTTTTCATTTTTTGAGACAGGGTCTCATTGTGTAACCCAAGCAGGACTTCGATGTGTGATCTTCTTGCCTCTGCCTCTAGGATTACAGGCACACCTACCATACCCAGCAATTGACTGTGTTTATCAAACTTTAGGTTTTGCTTGTGTGATAACTAAAAAGCTGCTACTGGTATAGTTTTAATTTAAAAATTTCTTTTTATAAGTAAAATCAATTATCTTTTTCCATGTTTGTGCTATTTATATTTCCTTTCTTATGAGCTGTAATTGGTATTGCATACAGGTTTTTCTTATAGGTTGAAGGAAAGACCTCTCTTTGTGTTATGAGCTAAAAATATTTATTTCTCAATTTGTCGTTTGACTTCTGATTTGATTGTAATATGTTATGGCTTGAATGTATCTTCCAAAAAGTATGTGTTGGAAACTTAATCCCAGGGAGGTAGGGCCTAATGACAGGTAATTAGGCCATGAGAGTAGAATGAATGAATTAATGCTCTTATCATAGGAGTAGATTCCTTTTAAATGAGGAATTTGTTCCCTTTCTCCTTCTTTCTTTTACCCTTCCATCATGCAATGCCTTCTGCCATGTTTTAGGATAGTAAAAAGGTCCTCAGTAGATGCTAGCCCCTTGATATTGGACTTCTCAGCTTCTAGAACTATAAGCCAGTATATTTCTGTTCATTATATATTACTTACCCAGTCTGTGGTATTTTATTATAGAAGCACAAAATGGACTAAGGCATGCTGTTTCTTGTCATGCACTATTTGTTTCTGTTTGTTTTGTAATGAAGTAGAATATTTCAAGAGTTTTTCTTTTATGGCTTATGGATGTTAAGTCATAATCTAGAGGCTTTCTTTGTGCCACATACTAAAAGTAAGTATTCGCGCCTGTTTCTTTTTAGACCAGGTTTGGGTTAATATTTTATGTCCAATTCTTAAAGGATTTTATATAATTAAGGTATACATTGGGCTGGGATATAGCTCAGTTGGTAGAGCACTGCGCTGCAGTCTCTGAGGTCCCGAGTTCAATTCCCAGCACCACAAAAAATGGGAGAAGGACCTGGCAATCCACTCCCAAGGCAATCCCGAAACAGTCTGCCATTGAAAACCCTATGAGGGTCGCTATGAGTCGGATACAGACTCGACAGCACCTAACAACAAGGTATACATTTAAAGTAAACCAGGGAGTACAGAGCCCACGTGTGTACGTGTGTGTGTGTGTGTGTGTGTGTGTGTGTGTGTGTGTGTGTATTTTACTATGTGGCTGCCAAATCATTTCTAAAACCATATAGTAAGGTCTTTGCTCCCCATCTGTCTGAGAAGCAATCTCTGTTAGAAACTAAATCCTCACAATTAGATGTTTCTGGTTTTTCTAGTCTCTTCCATTGGGCTTTTTGTTCATTTACAACTCAGTATCACCCTGTTTAATTACTAAGGATTTTCTATTCTACTTTCATATCTGTATCAACACTAGATTCTCCACATTGCTCTTCATCTTGTTTATCTTCCCAAATAGAACTTTGGATCAATGTGTGTCATTCAAACAAAACAAAAAGTACAGAGACAGGTCATTGGTGTTCGTATTGAGATTCCAATAATCTTATAAACTATCTTAAGAAGAGTGGGCACCTTTATATTATTTAGTCATTTATTCACATGTCCTCTGAAGTCTCATTATTCATATGTTGTTGTTGTTAGGTGCTGTCCGACTCATAGCGACCCTACATACAACAGGTGAAACACTATTGTAAGTGCTTCTCTGCTATTCATAGGGTTTTCAATGGCTGATTGTTTTTTGGGAGTGGGTTGCTGGGTCTTTCTCCCAAACCTACAGCACCTGTTGTTCCCAGGTGGTCTCCCAGCCAAGGACTAACCAGGCCTGACCCTGCTTAGCTTCTGAGATCTGACGGGATTGGACACCACAGTGAATGGCTACAGGCCATTATTCATATAGAATATGCATATGCCTTATTATTTCTGTTCCCAATGATTTTGTTACTGTCGTTTGTGGAATTTTTATTCTTTTATATTCTCTGGTTATTTGCATAATTGGACGTCATTTCTACCTAATAATTATGGGACTTATTGTTGATACTCCCCAATCCCCACCATAACATCTTTCATCATATGTTGTTGATTCTGCCTTACATATATACTTTGCACATGTCCAATTCTTATAAGCTCTACTACCACCACCCTAGTCAAGATACTTTGAGTTCTTGTCCAGACATTCCAATAGCACCTCTGACTCCATCCTCCACATTGCAGCCAGAATGATCTTTTTAAGCACAAAAAGAGTATTACCTTAGGCTAATTTCTGTTGCTATAACAAAGCAGTTGAGGCTGGTGATCAGTGAAGAAAAGAGGTTTATTTAGCTCATAGTTCGGGAAGGCCAAAAACATAGCACCAGCATGTGTTTGGCTTCTGGTGAGAGTCACATGTTGCATCATCATGTGGTAGAAAAGTGAAGGGCTGTGCAGGACAGATCATGGGGTGAGAAAGGAAAGAAAAAAACAAGGGGGCCAAACTCACTTTATAACAGACTGATCTCCATAACTAACCTACTCTCATGGGAACTAAACAGATCACTCCATGAAGCCCAGTCACTCATGATCCACATGCCTCTTAAATGCCCTGCCACCTCTCAGCACCATTACATTGGAGACCAAGCTTCAACAGAGTTTGGGCAGGTGGAAACTACATCCAAACTGTAGCAAGCATCTTCTCATCCTCTTGCCTAAAGCATTTCTGTGGCCTCCCCTTGCACTCAGAAGAAAAGGCAAGCTTCTTACCATAAAGGCCTGTCACCACCCAGCTACTGGCTCTCTCAGCCCCATTTTAAATCACCTCCTTCTCATTCCTACAACTGTAGCCACTAGAGCTCCTTTGGGTTCTGAAATACTCTGCATTCTTTTCCCTAGCTCCCCTTTAATCTCTTTTGCAGTACTCAGAACAATGTTTAATTCAGTATTTGCTCACATTGTTGCTTATTTTCTGTTTCTCTTTTCCACTGCATTGTGAACTCCTCTGCTGTCTGCAAAGTGCACGGCACATAATAGATGTTTGATAAATGTGCTTATCAAATGAATCAGCAAATGTCTTCCCTGTTTATATAATTAAGGAGTGGGAAAGCTTGTATTTTTCCCTGCTACTCAGCTATTAATCTCTATTCGTGTTTTAAATCCCTGGTTACCATCTTTCACGTACTTATACTCCTATCTAAATCACAAGCTTCCCTCAAAAGTCTGAGGGCCATCATAAATCTCTTCCTAGCATTTGTTCCCAGGTACACAAAATATGTAAGGTTATTTTCAAACAGTGAAACACATATTGAATACTACAGAAAAAGCAAAGGTTACACATAATTTATGAGAAAATTTCTCTAAGAATGATACCATCATATTTTTTCTCTATGTTTTCTCTTTATTTAAAAAGAAAAACACTAGTTTTTCTCATTAAAAATTTGATATTATTATAAAAAATAAATAATATAGAAACAAGTATAATAGAAATGTAGAACGTGTAAAAGAGCTCCATAACTCCCAGTCCCAGAGAGATCCACTGGTCATGGCTGGATGTGTACCCATCTTTTTAGACTCTAAAAAATGCATATCAGCCTCTAGCACTGGCTGAGAGTTAGTTGTTGCTATTTTATTTCATTTTTACTATAGTAGGAGCCAATTAGATAAATACCACCATGATTTGGTTGCTGAACAATAATCCTTGGACATGTTTATATGCTCAACATATGGCTCTTCTGTCTCTTTTATTACAGTTGCCTGATACTTCATTCATTTACTGTCTCTCAACAGTTCCTTTCTCTTCTCACCAGAGGGGTAGAGAGGGTCTGGAATTTGCCAGTTTCCTATCTTTAAGGCACTGCCACTCCTAGGCACTAGGACCAAAGCTCCAGATCAGGAAAGGAGTCATTTCACCACCTCAACCTCAACTTTCTTGGAAAAAGTATCATAAAGCAAATAGAAGTTCCTTGGGGTTCAGATTTATGTAAAATTGATGAGCTGAATAATCAGTGATAGGAAGTGATGACTTAAAAAATTTATGTAGGTAAAGGTATGTTACCTACTAGAACCAGAATTCAGTCATGCCTGTCACCAGGGTCACAGCAACCAAAAGAAAATTATACCACTGAACTCTTGCTTTTTGTGACTTACCTCTCACACTCAGCCCAACAGTAGCTAAAATTTACTCCAGTTATGTTGCCAGAATGGCACTGATATGTACTGACAGATCTGTTTGAAATGGGGAAAAAACTGCAAAACATTATTTTGCCAAAATCTGATAGGGACCTCACAAGGCACTAATTGCTAGGCTTACATTTCAGGAAGCAACTTAATTTGTGTTATTGGTGCCAGTGAATACAAAGGCTGAGCACGGTGAATACGCCATTTACAACTGGCATTGATCTGATGTCACATAATCTCATTACCAAGTCAGGTTGGTACATGTGATACATCTACATTTTTGCACATTTCAAATTTTTGCACATTAGTTTGGAAAATGAATGTATTCTTCCCTGCCCCCAGCTCCTTCTCATTGTCCTTGCAGTCACAATTGCTGAGATGATCTGAAAAGTTCTTTGAAAACCATTGTAGAGGGCCCCCCAAATTAGCTCATTTTAAGGAATTTCAATCTTGCACTACATTTACGGCAACAAGGCAGGCCCGTCAGCCAGGTGCTATTTAAAAAAAGGGCCACAGCCCAGTGCAGCCGCTACAGAAACCCTGGCACAACCAGGGATAATGGAGCTTACAAGAAGGGTTGTGGCAGTGAAGCCACAGAAGACTAGTTTCCCAAGGGCCAACCTAATAAGTTAGGTGAGAGAGTGCTCTAGTCTTCAAGAAAGACATCTTCTTTCTCAATCCCAGTTGGCCTAATGCCCAGAATCCCACATTTGTGACTGACTCACTGAGCCACAAAGATGCCTATTGGCCTCTTTGATCCCAATTGCCTGATATGTTAATTCTGCTAGTATTTGGGTTTCCACTCTTTGAAATTGCATCCTTAAGCTTTGCAATTGTTCTTGTATTAAGTCTAATAAAACATAAATATATATGAGAGTCACTATAATGTGGTAATTGAAGAGTATAGGCCCTAAAATCAAACAGCTTGCCTTAAAGTCTCTACCCAGTTCCTCACTAGCTTTGTAATTTGGGACAAATTAATTACCTTCTCTGTGCCTTCATTTCCTCCTCTGCAGAGTGGGGTTAAATGGCATCCACTGTTTCATTGGGTTGTCAGGAGGATTAACTATGGTATGATTTGTTGTTTCTGGAAGTGAGTATTATAACTACCATTAGGACAGAAAACCTATTAAGCATTATCTGGGAGAAATAGTAATTTAAAAGTTACTCTTATGCAAGTATACAATTGGTTTACCATAGGCAAGTGCAGTGATGTGAGCCTGTAATCCCACCAACTCAGAAGGCAGAGGCAGAAGGATCATGAGTTCGAGGCTAGAGGCAGCCTGCATAACTTAGCAAGACTGTGACTGAAAACAAAACAAAATAAATAAGCGGGCTAGGGATGCAGCCCTGTGGTTGGGGTTTAGCTCATTTGGTATGCTACACTCTCTGAGGACCAGAGTTCGATCCCCAGAACCACAAAAAGGCTGAAGGGCATAGCAGCCCACTCCCAAAGCAATCCTGAAACAATCAGCCATTGAAAACCCTATGAGGGTTGCTGAGTTGACCACGACTCCATGGCACCTAACAACAACAACAACAAGGGATGCAGCCCAGTGGTAGAGCATTTGCAAAGTATGTTCAAGGTCCTAGGTTTAACCCTGAAGTACTGCCAAAAAGAAAAATTG
The DNA here is from genome assembly GCA_007922755.1 of Pedetes capensis. NCBI lineage: Eukaryota > Metazoa > Chordata > Mammalia > Rodentia > Pedetidae > Pedetes > Pedetes capensis. The sequence continues at coordinate 82,781 of VMDO01000843.1, forward strand.
GTTTACAGTATAAAAAGAGATTTTTTAGCTAGGTACAGTGGTGCATGCCTGTAGTCCCAGCAACTTGGGAGGCAGAGGCAGGAAGATCACAAGTTTGAAGCCAGAAGCAGCCTGAGCAACTTAATGAGACTCTGCCTCAAGACAAAAAGATTTTTAAATGGGCTGCAGGTGCAGCTCAGTGGTACAGCCCTTGCATAGTATGCATGAGGCCCCCAGTACGTCCAGAAAAAGTAAAAGCAGTTTTTTAACCTTCAGAGAAAATTTGTTTTGCCTATTTATAAAAGATTCTGCTGGAGATGGGGGAGGGGAAGCCCATACTTGAGAAATGCTCAGTTGGATTTATTGTGAATTATGCATTTAAGCAGACTATAAAAAAGAGAGTAAATCTTGAAAAAATTTAAAAATTTTAACAGGTTGAGGGGTCTAACAACAAGGATAAGTATGAAGAAGTTCCTAGTTAGAGACATGTAGGGAGAAGGGCACCTAAGCTAGGTGGAATGCTGGGAGGTTAGCTAGCAAAGGAGTGTTAATATCCCTTTGTGTCAGAAGTCAGGAACCACTCCTCCTAAGTGGCAAGTGGGGTCCAGGAAGAGATCACTTCCCGTGTCAGGCACTAAGCCAGCACTTTCATTGATCAAATCAATTTTACCACAAGGCTTGTGGTCATTATTACTCCATCTTTAGAACCTGCAGAAGAGACAACCTATCCACAAAAGAGGCTTAACTCATACCTGCTGTACTGAGCAGGTGAGGGGTGCCCCACTTACCTGGTTACTCATGATCTGGAAGTAGCTACTGGGGAGAGTCTGGCTGTGGAAATTTTTGATTCCAGGGAAAGAAAAAAGCAGTCCTGATGATTTTGATCAAAGCAGGATTTGCCTCCCCATGAGTAATGATAGTGTGAGAAACAGTAGTTACTTCAATTGTTCCAGGAATATGTTTGTATGTGCATGCACATGTGTGCATGTTTGTGAAAGAATGATTTTTATAAATTAAAAGAAACACTGCCTCTGAAAACTAGATCTAAACTGGCAGCCATAGTTGACTCATTTAACAAATATTTATGAAGTACCTTCTATGTTGTTGTTAGGTGCTGTCAAGTCAGCGTCCAACACATAGCGACCCTATGTACAACAAACCCTGCTATTCATAGGGTTTTCAATGGCAGATTGATTTTTTTGAGAATGGGCTACTGGGTCCTTCTCCCACCTTCTATGTACCATGGTGACATATCAGTGAGGGAGATGCATTTGTTCTTTGCCCTTATGTAGCTTAAAGTTCAACAAAGGAGCCCCTGCAACAACTACCACTCTGACCCAAACTGGGACAGGACCCATTCTGGGTCCAGGGAGCCTATAGCATTGTGGTGCATCTCAGAATACTCTGAGTCTCTAAGAGGATATCTTGAATGACTATTTCTGTCAAATGTGCATGTTTAGAAAATAATAAAATTGGATCTGTACTTGTGTTGTTGCTACCTAATTTAGCTTTTGTTTGAGTGGTCTGGATTGAAGGTAAAAGTGTAGCACTTCTGAATTCTACGTATAGTTATGATATGGAACCGAGGTCTGACAGTCTCATTCCATAGGGTACTAGAGGAAGCAGAATTAGAATTTGAGGCCCTAATGATAAGTTTGTCAAAGGAAATATTTGTGGGATTCATACTGTGCTATGAGGCTTGGGCAATAGCTTTACATGTGGTCTTTGACTAGCAAGACCTGGTGAATGAGCAGGCTGAATATGGGAACTACTGTATAGACTTGCCATGAGCAATGTACAGCCATCTCAAAAACTGGAAAAAAAAAAAAAAAGATTTTCTGAGTAAGCTCAAGAGAAGCTTTTCAGAACCTTAGATTCAGCATAAGAAGGCTAAATGACCAAGACAATCAGGTGAAAATCTACATGTTATTACGTTGCTCCAACTAATGGAGATCTCAGGCACTGGAGGTGAACCCACTGCTGTGCAAATCCCAGCTCTTTACCACCTAGCTCTGTGATGCTCAAAATGTCACTTCCCTTTGCTAAGTCATATTTTCATTATTGATTAAATGAGGAGAGTGAAACCCAAATGCCCCAGACTGCTTTGAGGATTAAATAAATAGCACAGAATAGGAACTCAGTAAACATAATCTAATATTATCATCACTAATGATACAATAACCTACTTTCTCAACATGATTCTTTGCTTGAAGTCAGTAGCTGAAAGACTTTGAAAAATACTCTAAAAGCATTTGCCCACATGACAAGCAAAGATGAGGCAGTTTCTCCTCAGTCCCATCCTGTATATAAGAAACCAGATCAGAGTGGGTAATGCTGAAGGTCACAGAGCTCAGCCACCATCACTTCCCCATTTGGTGCTTCACTCACAGTCCAGGGCTATCCAGTACCATCTACTGCTGACCTCTCAGGAAACTATTCACAAGAATTCTGCTTTCTGGTCTCTCCCTATCATTTGGGTGTGGACTTTTCCTTTCTGTGAAAATAGATGGCTGTGCTTCGGATCTTCTTCCTGCTATTTCAAAGGTATTTGGCAAACTGTCATTTGAGATGTCCTTTCTCTCATTTCCATCCACCACATTCTCTATTGCTAATGACTCATGTCAATCAGCACTCCTCTGGGATTCAACTTTCATGAATAATCATCCAGAGAAGACTTCCACTTTAACTTACAGTAATATTCAATTCCAGTAATGCCCCAGGAGAAAAAAATGGGCTGGAAACTCTCTCCATTAACTCCAAGTAACCACAAAAGGCTCTGTATCTTTCACAGCAAACTTTTGTGAAGGGCCAATTTATGTTAAAACCCACTTTCCCTCCTGAATTCACATAGCTCTATCTACCTCTTCATAAAACCAATCTCTAAACTGTGATTTTTAATATACATAATAAAGGACCCATTATAACATAGTTGAACCAGTAATTATTTATTCAATAATTATTTCCCACTGGGCTGTAGTGGCACACACTTGTACTCAACACCCTGGAGGCTAAGGCAGATAGATCACGAGTTTAAGGCCAGCCTGGACTTTAAAGTAAGACCCTGTCTCCCCCACTCTCCCAAAAGAACATATATATCTGAGGCACCTATCATATATCAGGCCTGTTTTAGATGCTGAGGGAAAAGCTGTGAGGATATCACTGAAAATCTAAGGTGATGATCATTATTTACCCAGCATTAAAAAAGAAGAGAGAGAATCAAAGAAAAAATATATATAGAATGGAAAATTAAGAAAGTTCTCTGGACAATTTTTGCTACCCCCCCCAAACCAAATCTCCCCAAACCTAGAAACACTTCTGATTAATCATTTACTCATAATACACAATAATTATGAAGTTAGACTACACTGTTGAAATAATTTGAATCATGTCTTTCATTTACTAGTAAGGGATTCTGATCAAATTACCTTACATTTTTGGACCTCAGGATCCTTATTTATAAAATGAAATTACTGATACTGCCTGACTCCTAGAGTTGTAAAAATTAAATGTAGTATATTAACACATGGTCTGGTGTATGGTAAACACTCAATAATAGATGCTGATGGTGAAGGAGGAGGAGGAAGAGGAGAGGAGGAAGAGGAAGAGGAGGAGGAGGAGGAGGAGGAAAAGGAGGAGGAGGAGGAAAAGGAGAGGAGGAGGAAGAGGATGATGATGATGATGATTTTAACCTGAATTATCCCAGTTATCCTTTTCATTTCTCATGATTTCAAACACACTGTCTTATGATTCTTTAAGACTTACTGCACAGATTTAAATGCAGAGGCATGCTAATATGTTGAGGAAACGATAAAAGCATTCATGAAGTTGAGAAATTCAGAACCCCAAGTTCTCCAGTAGTTTAGGAGGTCACCAGAAGTACTTTGTATCTTCTTTCCCTATCAGGTCTTGTGGAAATGACTACCTTGCATTAGAAGTAGTTTTTAATAAGTGTAAACAAAGTACATTCCTTAAAGCAAAATTTTAGAAAGGGAGAAGAGTACACACAGGAAAATCTGTGCCTACGTATGGTGCTTTATATACTGTTAGCATTTCTTGATCAGGAGGAATTTGAACTGAAAGAAGAAAACTAATAGAAAATACTAAAATATACTATATTTCTCAGTAATTTTAGTGGAAGTACTATAACATTTTCCATTGAAATCAGCTGGATAGATTGACTTCTTAGTGCTTTTCTGTTCTTTGCTAAAATCTCAGCAATTCCCTGACACTGTGTGAAGAATTTTATCACATAATGAAAAGATGGATGGCGAAAGAAGAAATACACCTTATTAGTAAATAATTTTGAAGATTCCAGATTTAAATGCCATCCTTTAAAAAAAAAAAACCATGCTTGTACACTTACAGGTGCTGCCATCTCACCTGTTTGTTTTGTTGTGTTTTGTGTTTCAAGACAGGATCTGGATATGAAGGCCAGGCTAGCCTTGAACTTCTGATCATTAGGTCTTACCCTCCCAAGTGCTAGGATTACAGGGATCTGCCACCACACTCCATTTTACCATCTTTACATTGTATGTAACTATCACGAAATCCCAGTAATAAGCTAGGTGATGGCAACATTAGCCAATTTGGGTTAACATCTTTAGGAAATTCTAGCCTTGACAAGTTCGTTTCCCTCTGTCAGGAGAAATGTATATATTATTATTATTGGCCCTTCTAGCATATTGCTCATCAAAGAATCCTGGTTCTAGGACACATGGGTAAATACATGTTAGTCATTGCTTTTACCAAACTTGTCATTTCCTTTCTCTCGAAATTAACACATCCTGAGAGCTACAGGGAAAGGTGATTTCCAACCACTTAGGGTTAAACATTCTCTCTCTCTCTCTCTCTCTCTCTCTCTCTCTCTCTCTCTCTCTCTCACACACACACACACACACACACGCACACGCGCGCGCACACACACACACACACACACACACGCCCCTTCCTCCCTTCCTGACCTAAGCTCTTTCAATTGTGTATCCCAAGGGGGAGGTAGGTGTAGCTTGAAGTGTTTGCTCTGAGCCGCTCCAATGCTCCAAGCATCTCTGCTACTAAAAGCAAGCGGAAGTGATTGAGAAATCCCTCCAGGGACTGGTGCTTCCCCCAGGGATCTACAACTTCGCACTCTGTTCCTTCTCCCCTCCCTTGTCTAAATCCCCGGGTAGTCAGGGGCGCCAAAGTGCCCGCCCCCTCTCGCTGCCAAGAGCAGTTCTTAACCTTTTTTGGGCCTGGGGACCTACAGAAACCTATGGACCCTCTGGAGATGGAGGCAGAAATTGGGAGAGAGCACAAGTTTAAACTGTTGCAAAACTTTAAGACGACCACGAATTTGAAACATAAATTGAAACGCAAAATTAAGAACGCTTGTTTCTAAAACTCTTAATTTGGGGCGACTTAACAGAGTGAAAAAGTGAGAAAGCGTAGCAGGGGGAGGCATTCCTACGCCCGGCTACTTTCACTTGTAAGAAATTCAAAGAAAAGGACTGGTGAAAGAGAAGCGGAACAGAAGAGTCTGAGAGGAAAGGAAAGGAAGAAATACGGGAAAATAGGACCAAGTGGGAAGGGGAGGAAAGAGAGGCTACGGGGGGGCAGGGGGCAGAGGGAGGACAGAGAGACAGAAGAGAATAGAGACCAGGCGAGGAGGAGGAGGAGGAGGAGGAGGAAGACACGCAAAGGAGGGGGATAGAGAGGTACAAGAGAAGGCAAGATAGGAGGGTGGGGCTGCTGGAGTCCGATAATGGAGAGAAACTTTCTCTGCTCTCCTTCCCGGGGCAGAAATCTCAGAAAACCCCACTTTAAAGAAATGGTGCGGAGAGCGACAGACTACCTCGGCGCTACCGGAGCCTCTGGCCTCCGCCTCTTGTAGACCTCAGGGCCTCTGGCCGCGAGTCCCGCACGGGCCAGCCGAGGAGGGGACACAGTCTGGAAGGAGGCGGGCCGCGCTGCCTCGCTTTCTCCTCCCCTCTCCTCCTCCTAGAGGCGTGCACCGGGGGTATTTGAGCGGCTGAGGACCCGCGGCCCCCCCGCCCCCGGCCCCGGCCCCCCATTCAAGAAGCCGCTCCGCTATCCCTGCCAGCACAGGGCGCCCTGCGCGCCTCGGAGCGCACGTTCCGCGCCTTCTCCTGCCCGCTTGCTGGACATTATGCGGCCGAGCAGCCGAGCCCCAGTCCTCCTCCTCCTCCTGCAGCTCGTTCTGTGGCCCGAGCAGCTCAGCTCTCGGCAGGCGGCAGCGTTGCTCAGTCGAGCGCAGACGGGACCCTCACGGCAAGACCTCAGCGACTCCTAAAGTCAAAAGTTGGCGGCGGGCGCCGGGTTCCGCGCGCTCTCCACCACCGGTGCTTCGCGTCGCCGCCACAGCCAAAGCAGGCAGGAGGGAGGGGGATAGGGGGAGGGGCGGGGAGCACCATGCAGTTTGTATCCTGGGCCACACTTCTAACGCTCCTGGTGCGGGACCTGGCCGAGATGGGGAGCCCAGACGCCGCGGCGGCCGTGCACAAGGACAGGCTGCACCAGAGGCAAGGTAACGAGGCTCCAGTTCCTGAGACTACGCTGCCTCCCCGAACTCGCTTCTGGGCGGGGGCACCCTGCAGCAGAACCCTCTCTTCTTTTCCTAGAAAGAATTACCTCCTGCTTTGGAGTCTCTCCCTTCTCTGGGTCATATCTAACCAATTGTTAGGGAGCTACTGGAAGCGAATTTAGTTACCCCCTCCTCTTTTCGTCCCATTTTTCACCCTCTCCACCCGCGCGTCCCAAATTAAAGTTACTTAGTAACTGGCATCACCAAGATAGCGCGAGTTTTACTTTATTCAGGGTATTTATTAGGATCTGAAATTGGCTTAAGTACCTTGACTTGTTCATTGTCTGATTTCCAGTGGTGTTTCTTCAGCGCCTAGCACAGTTCTAGACCGTTACTATTACACTGTAGGTGCTCAGCAAATATTTGTCTATTGATTAAGGGTGAAAAGATTGACTCGAATGGGCTGGAAAATGAGTAATGACAAACCCCCCATTTTAAAAAAAATTAAAACTTGCGGGGAAATGAACTGTTATCTCACATACCTCTGCTTTTCTTTGCAGTGAAATTATTGGAGACCCTGAGCGAATACGAAATCGCGTCTCCCATCCGAGTGAACGCTCTCGGAGAACCCTTTCCCAAGAACGCGCACTTCAAAAGAAGGCGACGGAGCATTAACTCTGCCTCTGACCCCTGGCCTGCCTTCACCTCCTCTTCCTCCTCTACCTCCTCCCAGGAGCATTACCGCCTCTCCGCCTTCGGCCAGCAGTTTCTATTTAATCTCACTGCCCATGCTGGATTTATCGCTCCAACATTTACTGTCACTCTCTTTGGGGAGCCCGGGGTGAACCAGACCAAGTTTTATTCCGAAGAGGAAGCGGAACTCAAGCACTGTTTCTACAAAGGCCATGTCAATACCAAGTCCGAGCATACAGCCGTCATCAGTCTCTGCTCGGGAATGGTAAGTAGGCGCGTGTTCCCTCCTCTCGCGCCTTCTCGTCTGCTTCTTTAAGACTTAATTGCTCCCTAGTCTGAGCACCCTGACTGCACTGAATCTCCTCTCAGACATTAAATACCAGAAGCTCGTTTCGGTCTCCGGGTTTGGGGGTGGGGGCTACCGGCGCTGTTAGTGCGCATACATTCTAGAGTGCGCGCATCCGCCCGGAGAGGGTTTTAGAAAGTTTGGAGCTTTCCAGGGGCAGGATTCGGCCCAGCTGTGCATTCCCCAACACTGCAGAGCAGCTTGGAAGTCGGTTTCCAAACTCGGAGAATGTTGCTGGAGTTATGGTTTCTTGCAGCCGACTTGGCTGCCCCAGAGCGGAGCAGCTGAGCGCAGGGAGGACCGGACTCTTAGTGGGTGCGTCCTGAGTCGGGGATGTGGGCTGACAATCCCCAGGCACGGGTACAGGGAGTTCCTTCAGGGTGTCGTGGACAGCGGTGCGTAATCTAGAGTCTCGGCGTTCTCCCTGGGCCTTTTATCACGTGCAAGGAATCTTGAAACTGACCAGGATTGACAGGGAACAGGTCCCGGCCCAGAAACGGAAGGGTGGGCCGAGGGCTCTGAGGGCGGGGAGAGAGGGCGGAGCCTGCCTTAAACTACGCGATTTAGGGTGAAAGCTGAGAATGGAAGTTGCCGCACAGTCCGACTCTGCACCCTGCTGGCGGGGCGGATCGAGACCCAAGAATAGTGGAGAGAGCCTGGACAGGCTGCCCAGAGTTGATTCCGGTCCTTCTAGAACCCAAGGCAGCTCCAGGGAGTAGGGGGAAAGAACCAGCAGCACATGTTCCCTTGAGGAGAGTGGGCGGGGCGGGCACCACCCTGTGCAGCCACAAACGCAATCAGCGGGGGTTCCTAGTTGATTTCCCCGACCCCTTGCTTCCTGACCTCTCCACTCGCCCTCTACTAGATCTAACAAGGCATCCGCCCCCCTTTCCCACGGCATTTGAGGTTTCCTACGGTTCTGGCCCTAAGGAGGGTGGTCCTTGACTTTCCCCAGCGAAGTGCGTTTCTAACACGCGCGTGTGACGCAGAAACTTTCCGGTCGCAGGCTCTCATAGCTCACCGCGCGGTGCGTTCGCGCAACTGGATTTTAAGCTCCTAGCCTATGATGCGTTTACTCTTCCCTTGAGCACTCATACTCCCCTCCTCAGCTTTTCTAAGCCGGGGCTTGGGTACTCACCTGGTGCTCGCGGCTGCCCCGTTCTCGTGCTGCGGTTCTTGGGTCTTAGGTTCCTGGTCTGGGTGTCGCAGCCTTCTCCGCCTTCCCAGGGAAGGATTGCGTGGGGAATGCGAGGCAAGCTTGAAGTCTGGGCTGAGGGGAGATTTAGCCTGCTGGAATGCAGGGAGAGGGATGAGCCGCTTTAGACCCCCAGCTAAGCCTGGAGAATCGCTGCAGCCCAAAGTGCGTTGTTGAGATTGGGGGTAGGCGGAGACCGCAGTTTGGCCTGGGGGAGGGGGTGCTGTGGTGAGTCATCGCTGCCCTGAGGCTTAAGGCCTGGACGCTGGAAACCTTCACATCTTTGAAGGGTTACCACCTTAGTTGGGCAGAAGTGAGCCGTCTGTACCCTGGCTGTCAGAACATCCTCAGATTTCAAGGTGGTAATGCCCAATTCCACAATCTTAAGGATAGGGCTGAGTGTGTACGTCAAGTTTGTAAACAGTCTTTACTCCTCCTCTTTCCCCGCCTCCACGCCCGTTTACTCCAAGTGGCCCCAGCAGTTGTAGAAGTATTTTGCTGCACAGGACCTCAATTTCCATTGGTAGTTTTAGGTGGTAATGCACACGTGGTCTCTTTGGGAACTGAGAATCAGGGCTTTGGAAAGGACTGTCCGGGTTATGATAACCCCATCATTTTGTGTGTAATTTGCAACATGTCCCTTTTGGGGGAAAGGGCCTGCATGCATCTTAGAGATTCGGGTACTGGAGATTAGAGTCTTTGACCATCAATCTAGCTTCAAACACCGGTCCCTTTGTCTTCCTTCTGGGATTTTTCTTTCCTCCCCAAACTTAATCTTCATCATTTCTGTAGCAGTCACTACATAATGATGTTCCTAATGCTTCACTCAGGAAATCTCCCAGGAACCCTCTCACTTCTTCCAGTGGGTGGTCCCAACCCCTTCCACACACAGGTCAGTTACCAGTTTCCCTGATTCCTTTGTCAGATCCATGGCTCTCCTCTGCTGAACATCCCTACTCCAGCCCTCTTCTCTCCCCCTGTCTTATTAGGATTGTTGTACTCCCAATGGGCTGCTGCTTCCTCACTTTTTTCCTCAATCCCTACCACACACGAGTAACACGTTAAGGATGATTAGGCCTAAAGAGCACATGGCCACCTTGTTCACATATTTTACACACCTCCCTTTCACCTAGTGAACAACTATAAACTTCATCTGGTACCAAAGACCATTTACATTACATGCACTCACCCCACTCATAGCCATATGTAGTTTCATCTCTTTTTTTCTCCTGAAATCCTGTATTTCTAGCAGTCTGCTTTATGCTCTTTTCTCTGAATTTCCTCACTAGCTTCCCATACTGAAGCACACCACCATCACCACACCATTTTTTTTCCCCTTAGAGACAGGATCTCACTACATTACACAAGCTACCTGTGGCCTCCACCTTGCAATCTTCCTGCTTCAGCCTCTGGAGTTGCTTGGATTACAGACATGCGGCACAGCACCTCACTCATGCCCTTCTTTTGAAGTGTCATTTTCATCTCTTCTTCCTGAAAAGACCTTTCCATAGTACTCCAGATTTATGTCATCCCTCCTCTCCACCTTCATAGACACCATGTCTCTTTGATAGTGCTTACTGTGTTCTCCCTTGTGCTGCAGTTCTTGGTACACATGTTCTGTTCCTCTTTCCTTGGCAACAGGGTCAACATCAATTCATTTCTCTCCCATAATGGATCCTTGAATATTGTATGTGCATAGTACATGTATTCACTGGGGTTTAGCTCAGTTGGTAGAGTGCTGCTCCATATTTGCTGAGGACCCAGGTTCTATCCCCAGCACCACAAAAATGAGAGAAGGATGTGGCAGTCCACCCCCAAAAACAATCCTGAAACAATCAGCCATTGAAAACCCTATTGTGTCACTATGAGTCGGACATGACTCTAGGACACCTAACAACAACAGGAAGTACATATGGTCAAGTATATGATCACCCTAGCCAAGAAAAGATAACTCTTGGGTCCAGCAATTATTTGTAAATTAAACAGCAAAATTAGTTTTGTCTCTATAATGTTGCCATTTATTCAACACTTACTTACTCCTGGTGCTGTAATAAGCACTCTACATATTCATTATGTGATTATGTCATCCAAATCTTCCCGACAATCCAGTCCTCAAAACAATCCATTTTACTGATCAGAACGCTAAGGCTTTCAAAGCTGAAGTCTTGCCCAAGGTCTCACAGCTGGTAAGTAGCAGAGTTACAATTGTGCCCTGGCTTTTCTGAACTGTGCTCTTCCACATACTCCAGAGCCCAGGTCTTTGCTTTGAAAAAGAACTTCAAGGTTGTTTTTTTTAAAGACACTAGACTAAAGTCAGGATTCTAGAGTTCTAGACTCAGCACTAACACTGTCCAGTTCCTTCTGAAGGGAAACTTTGAAGACGTCTCCTCCCTCCTGTGCCTTGGTTTCCCCCACTTACCAATTGCAGGTGGTAGGATCTTTACCAGCTGCACTCTTCAGCTCTTTCTCAGTGTCTGTGTCTCTGGTAGGCTTCACATGTTGTTCTGCACTTCTTAACCTATGCTCACAGCATGCCAGAGTTATAAACTGGCAACAGAAAGCGGTGCATAGATGAGAATGAATGTATAAACAGCTGCTTTTCTTGTGGCCAGCCACTCTCTCTTAGGCCACACTAGAGCTGTCCTCTCCTGGAACCAGTGCCTCATTAATAAGGAAAACTGTTTTCAAAATACAGATGCTGGACTTTGCTTCTAGAAATTCTTAATCTGTGAATATAAGATGGCACCCCATAATCTAATTTTTAATAAACTTCCTGGGCTATTTTGATGCTATTTGGTTTTAGAAACCAGTATCTTAGCTAATGCTTCTCATGCTTTATCAGGCATAAGTATATCCTAGGAGCTCATTAAAATTCCCATTCCTGGGATCAGATCAGATTTGGGATGTAGAACAATTATTTGAGTTTCTAACCAGCTCTGGATAATACTGGTGTTAGTACTGTGCTGATATTCAGGAACAATTTCTCCTATGCCCAGGGAAAGGTAGAAGAATTCTGACCAATTTGTAGTATAAGAAACAACAGTGCAGGAGGAAAGAGCTTGGTTTGCTGCCTTAAATACCTGCCACTGGCAAGCTATGGGACACTTTTCACTGCTCTTATAATGTTTGATTTGGGTAGTTCAAGTTTGCAAAACTTACAGGTATATGGAGACAGTAGGAGAAAGAGTGACCATTTTTCAAGGTATTTAGAATGATTGGTAAAAGCAAATTGTAAGCTAGGCACAGTGGCCCACACCTACAATCCCTGAGATTTAAGAGGCTGAGGCAGGAGGATAATGAGTTCGAGGCCAGAGGCAGCATGTGTAACTTAATGAGAGACCCCATCTCAAGTAAAAATAGTCAAAAATGGGCTGGAGATCCAGCTCTGGTAGAGCACTTGCAAAGCATGGTGTGAGGCCTTGAGTTCAACTCCTCAGTACCACAAAACAACAACAAAAATATAGCAAATTGTATCCTGGTGGCTGGAAGCTAACACTAGCAACACCAAAGGCCATTAATTGGTTCTGAGTCTTTAGGAAATGCTAGGCACTTAGTACTTGATTGCATCATCTCACTTAATCACCACAATTGCCCTTTTCACAGAAAACATCTTTATCTCCAATTGACAAACAAAAAGAACCTAAGTCTCAGAGCAGTTAGGAAACTTGCCCAAGCCCAAGGTAGTAGGGAAGCATGGTGCTGGGTAGTGTGACTCCAGAGTCTGGCACCATATCACTCTCCTGTTGCAGAGGAAAGGGGAGGTGAGAAGACCACATGCTAGTGGAACAGGTGGCACCATCGTGAGAGTATTGCGGCCAACATGTACCTCCAGAATTTGAATCTGTGAGAAGGCTTCAGTCAGCCAGCTTTTCCCTCTAGAGCTCACACTTGTCCTTAGGTTTCTAGGCAGCTTTAAAACCTAGAAATACTCTCTCTGCATAGCCTATATGAATAGTATGAGTGGAAGTTGAGCACCAACGAAAAGATAGATTTGGATAGCAGGTGCAATAAGCTAGAGTCAAATGAAGAATTAGGTACCGATACTGCAGAGAGTAAAAATAAACCACTTCTCCACCTATCGTAGCATTTTCAGTTTAAATAACCCCGTTGGGAAAAGAATTGAATGAAAAGAGACCCATCTTTACTTGGAATTGTCCCACTGTTTTCTGGGGTTTTTTGTTTTTGTTTTTGTTTTTTCCCCTTTCATTGGCTAAGTTGTGTTAAACCAGACTCTCATCTCTCTTCATTTGCAGCTGGGCACCTTCCGGTCCCACGATGGGGATTATTTTATTGAACCACTGTTGTCCATGGATGAACAAGAGGATGAAGAGGAACAAAACAAACCCCACATTATTTATAGGGGCAGCACCCCCCAGAGGGAGCCCTCAACAGGAAGGCATGCATGTGGCACCTCAGGTATTTGCTTCTTGCTTAAGCAGAGATCCCAGCTCTGAGATGGGCTAATTGCCAGTTTAGGAGGATGTAACTCTTTTGCATTTTCCAGAGCAGAGCCACATATACCATCATTTATTCAGTCCTCCAGTGAGGTGGGTAGTGTGGAAACTGCAGGAAGGTTGAGTGACTTGTCAAAGGTTGCACAGCTAAGAATTTACAGAATTAGGGTTCAGACTCAGAAAGCAGTGACTCCAGTCCCTCAATGAGTAGAGCTGCCTCTTCTGTTGAAATTGCTAACTTTTAGGAGCAAACTTAAGTAATTTCTTGAGGTTGTGATATCAGTTTGTTCAATTAGCAGTTGCTTATAATTCTCTAGCATCTTCTATTTATTCATTTGGTATTTTGTGTGTGTATGTGTGCATGCATGTGTGTTTGTGTGTGTGTGTGTGTGTGTGTGTGTGTGTGTGTGTAACAGAGTTATTTTTTAAAAAGTGTTATAAGTGTAACTCAGAAAACCTGTGTGTTTACTGGAATTTTTCCTACCAACTTCAGTTTTGCTAATGTACTGTGGGTTTGGGAAATAGAGGAATGGACCTGTGAGTTGCACTGTTAGGTATCAATCAGATCCTTCTATTCCCACTGCTAGATTTCATTCCAATTCTTTCTGACCAGATTATTGCAGGCCTTGTGCTGCCATGTTTGTCCACTTTCGGGGTATGTTACTCTGGGAACCTTGGAAAGCTCATGCTTGTCTGTATTTCTCACTCTACAGTCTTACAATAGCCTTTTACTTGCTCCCAAACCTAGTGACTTTCTATCTGATGGTAATTTATCATTAGAAAGCATCCCTGAAGTTGTCCTATATTTTAAGGTGTTTGTTAAAATGCTTTTTAAAAAGTCATGGACTTCCTATTTCTGGAACCATATCTTTCTCTCTATTCTTTGTATTTTGAAAAATTATTTCATCACACTAAATAGCTTCTCAGAGTCTTTCTGCTATCCCCATACAAGACCAAACTTGGAGACCAACATGGAGTTGCTTCAAAGACTTCCCAAATGATTACTGGCTTCGTCTTCTCTCTGTATCAGATTATTACACTGTGACAGCGTCTGTTCTTCTCTTCCCTCTCAAAACTAATATTTCTAAGTGATTCCTTTAATAAAAGATAATTTAGCTGCTTATTACTTGGAAGTAGCCAACTCTAAGAGTGTGGAATTGCAAGACATTTGCCTGTCTTGTGCCCATTTCTATGTTCTTTCCACCACAGCCAGACAGAATATAACTGAAGGCCTCTGTCAGACTCTCCAAAGAGCCAAAGAGTTGGCATTGGGTGGGTATACTCAGAAACACTAATGGCAGGGGCTCACACAGTCTTAAGAGTGCCAGCTACCAGCAACTTTAATGGTCAAGACATTTGTCATATTTTTTGGTCATGTGAGTAAGACCATTTATCTTTACCTTCTGACTTTCCAAATCTGTCTTAACAAGTACATATTGTACACATGTGTATAAGTGAACAATACATAGAATGAGAGAGAAAGGATTGTCTCTGTTTTGCCACGGGGGTTATGTCTGTGAATACATTTGGGCCACTTCAGTGTATCTGCATTTATTTGTCATTTCATTTTGTTTGCATGTCCCTTGGCGTTCAGGATGGGAAATAGGGTATCTTCCTCCCCTGGCATGCCCTTGTGACTACAATATCCCTTCCACAGTGGGTCTTCTCTCAAGTTCACTGAATTTACTGCCTGCCTGCCTGCCCCACACCCCACAGGGACCAGGTAACAGGCTTATGGGAATCCCTCAGGAGAGGGTGTTGCTTTTATAAGCCACTTCCTGCTGCTCCTTTGCATTGTTTCTTTCCATATGAAATGCAGAGTCTGTCTGTATTTGACCCTGGATCTTTTGCAAGAGAATTTAGTTGCTCTGTTACTGATACATGCAGGCTTCCTGGGTGGTGAGTGAGAGGAAGGCAGGGGGAAGACCAAACAAATGCCGGTGGGTTTGCGTAGGCCTACAACACAGTACTTTTCTGTTATGAAAATTTCTGCATCCTCCTCTCATTGCCACAAGGCCAGCTGTTTTTGTTTCTTAACACATTTAAGAATTGTATGATCGTTGCCCCATCAATGCTACTTCTAAGGAAGTAGTTAAATAATTGTGTAAAGGTGTTTATGAACTACTCAGGAACAATTTATGTCAAAGGAATGGAAATAGCCTAAGTACCCCTTGGGAGGATAGACCAATAAATTATGGTGCAAACATCTGATGGATTCCTATGCAGCCCTTAAAAGTCATGGCATAGATGTATACTAACAAACATGGAAATAAGTGCTAAGTGAACAAGCAGGTGACTAATCAGTGTGTATGACATATTCTTAGTTTTTAAAAATGATGTGTGTGTGGGGGGGGCATGTGTGAGTAAAAAAAAGTCTGTAGCAAAGGCATGAAAATATTTACAGTGTTTATTTCTGGTTGCCAGGAACATGGGCAGTCTTTATCACTTAAGTTTTACATTCTTGTATGTTTTATTCTTTTGCTGTGGTTCTGTAATAGTTTCATAATCCACAAATATAGGTGGAAAAAAATGGGGATAGTGGCATGTAGTTATTCTGCAGCCATGCCACTCTTGTAGCCAATGCCACAGCCAAGATGAGATTGGTTCCTTAGGATTTGAGATTAACAGGCTAAGGTGTTTTGTTTGTTTGTTTGTTTTGTTTTTGTTGTGGTTGGAATGAACCTCTCTCAGTAATCAAACAGATAAAATTATATTTCCTCCTATTTACTTTGGGACACCCATGGCTGGTCAAATTTGAGTCTCCATCTCAGTACAGATAAATTGCATCATGCCTATTGGCCTGACCTTGGGATTACTGCTATTTAATCTCCATTAGGCCCTTGGGACTCTGTTCCTCGCCCTCATTCATGTGTCTTCTCACTTCCTGATTGGGCTCTCAAGGGTGCAGGCCTAAAGGCTGGGAAAAAGATGATTCGAACTATCATTTGTGGGCTCTTATGTACACATCAGATCACTGAGCTATAGACTTTACATATATTATCTTATGTTATATGTTCATCAACACTATAGGGTAGGTCTTACTACCTCTGTTTTACAGTTAAAAGAAAATATATAGCTCAGAGAGGCTGAACAAATTGTCTAAAGTCACACTGGTAACACGTGGCCTTAAGCATTGAATCTAATCCCATTTTCTTCAACACTATATGCGAAACTCCATTAAAAGCACAAATGGAAGCTGCTATCTAGAAAATTCTTTTTTGAGACAAGATCCTGCTGTAGCACAGACTGGCCTTGAACTCATGATCCTCCTGTGTTAGCCTCCCAAGTCCTGGGATTATAGGGGTTTGCTATCACACCTAGCTAGAAAATCTTTTCTAATTTAAGACTTCAAAATATCTTCCTTGATATCCATCTGATTTTCAATTCCTAAGTAGGTCTATAAATATGGCCTAACATTTGTTGACCATCTATCATGTGGCAAATACTTTATATAGATTATATATTTTAATTCTTACTCCAGCCTCCATTTTGCAGATGAGAAAACTGAGACTCACAGAATCCATAAAGTTGATTTTCCCAAGGGTATAAAGCTCATAAACCTGTATTCTTTTTTTCTGTTCTAGTAGAGGATTTTTCTGGCCTATCTCTTTAAGGAATTGACTGCATTCATATAAATTACTTTAGCCAGCAGAGTTTTTAAATTGCTTGCCTGGAATTTGATTTGCTTTGAGGAGGGCTGCCTGGTGCTTAAAATTCCCACCAAGACTCTAATGATTCATGGTGGCCTGTGTCTCCAACAGGCCTTGGTTGGAGTGTCTGCTTGTTACCCATTAACTTCTGGGATCCCATTAATAATTTAGCATAGATTCACAGATAAGATTAGCTGCCTTGTGAGTTGTGCCCCAGAAGAGTGAGAGACAGAACTCAGGAGCACACTGAGGGGACTTTATATAGACAACTCCAGGCCAGGTGGTGGTTTCCAAGCACTGATGGAAGCAGGACAGTGGTAGGCTAATCAGTGACAGGCTGGAGCCAGCCTGCCTTCCCTTTGCACACACTTCCTACAGCCTCAGACCCTCTCCCCTCAGCCTGATAGCCTTGTGAAGGTGAGCACAGGTGGCTTCCAAGAAGCCATGTACTGGACACTGTGGAAACACCTTAGGGTCAATGTGCATTTCTCCAGTGTAATCCTTGGAAGATAGTGAAAAAGAGAGAAACTTGTATGCAGGAACCTTTTATCCTTTCATCTGTTTTCATTTGGTCATTGTTTTTATTTTTTATTTATTTTTTTGTTTGTTTTTATCTGTTGTGTGTGATGGGTTCTCACTATGTAGCCCAGACTGGCCTTGAATTCTTGATCTTCCTGCCTTAAGCCTCCCAAGTGCTGAGTTTATGGGCATGTGCCACCATGTCCAGCTCCATCTTATTTCTTTTTTTTTTTTCTTTAAGAAACATTTTGTTATGAAGATCATCAAGCATACATAAAAGGATGTTGTTGTTAGGTGCCATCGAGTCAGATTTTTTGAGAACCTCACAGAGTTTTCAATGGCTGATTGTTTTTGGAATTGGTTTGGGAGTGGGCTGCCATGTCCTTCTCCCATTTTTGTGGTGCTGAGGATCAAACCCATGGCCCCAGAGAATGCAGAGTGGCACTCTACCAACTGAGCTAAATCCCAGCCCAACATAAAAATGTAAAGCATAGTAAAATGACCCACCATAAACATATCTACATTTAACAAAGACCAAGATGTTTCCACATTTGCTTCTTTTTTGTTGGCTTTCTGCTGAAATATTTTAAAGCAAACCAATATTATGATATCCCATCTCTAAGGATTCCAGTATACATCTGTGAAAAATGAGGATATTTTCCAGCATAACTAAAATATTATTTATTTGTCATGGTGAGCAAAATTAACAATAATTTATCCATATCACCTAAACAATATCTATACTAAAATTTTCCTTAGCATCCCCAAATTCCTTTTTGACAGTCTAGTTGGTTAGGTTGTGATCTAAACAAGTTCTGCACATTGTGTTTCATTGCATCTTAAATAGCTTTTTACTTTGTCATTATTGTTGTTGCTAAAATTTGCATTGTTCTTTGTAGTTTAAACTTTGCTGCATGTGGCCCTGTTTTTCCCATCCATGTCTTTGCTTCATCTTCATCATCAAATGTTCAGGCTGCAGTTGGAATGGTTTGAAGATGGGATCAGCCCGCAAAACCAGAGCAGGGACCAGACAAAGCCTTTTCCTCCTTTAAGCCCCTTATCAAAGTAACAAAAGCCGATGTGGTTGGGTTGTTTCTTGACCATTTGTCTGTAGTACCTTGATAGCCTTTGTTGACTTTTTTCCTACCAGTAGAAACTTTCTCCATTGATGATACTTAAACTACCTTGTCCCATTCATGATTGTCCCTCACCTGTTTTGAAGCCCAGAACAACCAATTTGCAGTTGGGAATATAAAGTTGTACCTTAGGTGTAGACCTGAGATTAGGGCTCACGAATGTTTGAAGGATTCTCCTGACTCTTCTCTGGGTGGCTTTTGATCTTAGATTCTGGGTCCCTAGTCCCCAGAGGGCTGGCTTCATTCCACTCTCCTGCCAGTCTCAGTCCCTTCCTGTCTGCTGCCCATAAAATCTGGGGAGTTCTTGTCACTGTGCTTTAGAAACTCACTCTCTGCAGAGGAAAAAGGGTAATGCAAATAGTTGCTAGTTTGTTGATGTGCCCAGGGTTCACCTGAAATGAATTGAGATGCACATCCTTCTTCCAAAGAGCCCTAAAGATCCACAGCCTGCAGCCGTAGCCTGTGGCATCCTACCTCATCAGATCTCAGAAGCTAAGCAGGGTTGGGCCTGGTTAGTATTTGGATGGGAGACCACCTGGGAACACCAGGTGCGTAGGCTTGGGAGAAGGACCCACACACAACCCACTTCCAAAAAACAATCTGCCATTGAAAACCCTATGAACAGCAGAGAAGCACTGACAATAGTGTTTCACCTGTTGTATGTAGGGTCACTATGAGTCGGATACTGACTCCACGTCACCTAACAACAACAAGGATCAACAGAGGGCTATCTGGATGATAGGGGCAGGAGGTTTGGGGGTTTAATCTGAGAACCCTTCAGACCTTTCAACTAAATGAACTGTTCCCAAAATAAAAGTATAGAATTTCTTGAGTCTCTTTGTAGGAGGAGCTAACCGGACTCACTTAAGAAAGTGTTATTTTATCATGCCATTGAGATTTTAACCTTGCAACTTTGTATCCACCAAATTTTTGTTCTTTATGGTAACCACATTGTTAAAGAGTTGTGATTTGTAGTCATTTATGAGTGAGTCATTTATGGGTGAGTTTTCTAATGTCTGGACCAGGGGTCTGCATGAACATTCTATGCAACTGCGATTTCTTAATAAATAGAAAGCATTCTGAATATCACAAAAAGAAGTATGCAGAAATGCAAGATGTGTGACATGATGTCAACATGTAACTGGTGGGCTTTAAAAATGAGCAAAATCAAACTGGGCGAGATGGCATGTCGCCTGTAAACCCAGAATCTCAAGAGGCAGAGGCAGGGGAATTGCAAGTTCAAGGCCAGAGGCAGCCTGTGTAACTTAGCAAGACTCTGTCTCAAAATAAAAAGTAAAAAAGTGGACTGGGGGTACAGCTCAGTGGTAGAGCACTGGCAAAGCATGCAAGTGCAAGGCCCTGGGTTCAGTCCCCTAGTACTAAAAAAAGGAAGGAAGGAAAGAAGGAAGGAAGGGAAGAAGGAAGAGCAAAATCAAATGAAGGTCAAATGTTGGTATGTTTTCCTTTTTCACTGATCTCCCATTCTCATATGACACTAGAATTACAGTAGGGCATCTTAAAAAGGCAGTTGGTTTACAGAGAAAGTTCTAATTGATGTGGTTAGCCTGAGGATTTTTCTGCTAGGATTTTAAATAATCTTATTTTCTAGTAGTGTTTCCTGGTGTTGTCTTTCTGTTTACATTACGGTGTAATTTATCAAGGGATGTTATCAAAGGATGCTATACGTCATTTTATGCAAGTTTTGGCAAATGCATATAATCTTAGAACTACTGTTGTCATTTCATGGGACAGTTTCTGGCGTCTGTCCTTTGTAGTCACCTCCTCTTCCCACTTGCTCTTTTCTCTCTCTAAAGTCTTACCTTTTCCAAAATATAAGTTAGTAAGTACAGTGCATTTTAGGTTCATTCATATTGTTGTTTATATCCTTTATCCTTTTTTATTGCTGAGCAGTATTCCATTGAATGGATATACCACAGTTTATTTATTACCCAGTTGAGGCACATAGTTTTGGGCTATTGTAAATGAAAATGTTATATACATTTGCATATGAGTTTTTGTGTAAATATAAGTTTTCATTTCACTTGCATAAATGCCTAGCAGAGAGATTGCTGGATTATATGGTAAATGCATGTTGAGTTTATAAGAAACTGCGTATCTATTTTTCAAAGCGGCTGTACCATTTCGCAGTACCATCAGGAGGATATAAAAGTTTCAGTTCTCTACATTCTCACCAGCGTTTGGTATTGTCAATATTTTGTTGATTTTTTTTTTATTATTTTAGCAAATCTAATAGGTACATAGTAGAATATCATTGTAATTTTAATATGCATTTCTCTCATGACTGTTGATGTTGTGCATCTCTGCATGTAGTTATTTGCCATTCATGTATTTTTGGTGAAATATTTGTTCAAGTATTTTACCCATTTTTAACAAAACTAGATGATGATGATGATGATTATTGTTTATGTTGGAGGGTTCTTTATATATTCTGGATATAAGCTCTGAATTAGATATGTAGTTTATAAGTATTGTTTGCCAGACTATGGCTTATCCTTTCAAAAAGTTTATTAATTTACAGGCACTATTCCATACATAGATTTTTTTATTTTACTGCCAACACTTCATGCTGTGACTGAACTCCACAATAAGAGAGTATGGTGGCAAGTGCTGTATAGAGTTTGTGCTTGGCACAGGTGTACAGAAATGGAAGAGGAAAGTCAACTATTAGTTAGAACTTGTTGTTCAAATACATTGTCTATGTCACAGAATAAGCACTACAATTTAATATCAATTAAAGTCCACTTTTGTGTTCTCTCTTTCCTTCATAGTTATTTGTCTCCTTCTGCCTTCCCATTCTGCTGACTGGTGATTTCATCTATAACCTCTGTATTAATCCATTTTTCATTACTATAATGAAATACCTGAAGCTGGGTAATGTATAAAGAGATTTATTTAGCTCCCAGCTTTGGAGATCTAATGTCCAAGGTTGGGCAACCTCTCTTTGGTGGTTCAGTCTCTCTCTGGTGAGGTTTTAACAGCAGATGGTATCACAGCAGGAGTATATGCAGAAGTAAGAAATCATATTACCTGACAGGAAGCCAGAGAGAGATTCAGGGTTCAGGCTCAGGCTTTCATAACAACTCACTTTTGTGAAAACCAACTCACAATCTTACCAGAAATAATTACAGTAAGCCCTTCTAAGGGCACCTCTCTCCATAACATAAGGACCTCCCACTAGGCCCTGCCTCTTAAAGGTCCCACTGAATTCCCAAGCCTCTAGCATGTGAATCCTTGCAAGACAAACCATATCTAAACCATGGCACCCTCTTTGAGATGACAGTGGCCAAGAGAGAGTCTCTGATGTATTTTGCCCCTTTGGAACTCAGGACTTCATTTTTCATCCTTATTCACTTTTATCTTATAAATATAAGAACGCATACAGTTTTACTCCTGGAAAGAACTTTAGAGAGAACTGTTGTTCTACTTCTACATATGGATAAGATGACCAAGGCCTAAAACTCCTAGAATATCTTGGAGCTAGAGTGAATGGCAATATTGGGTCCTAAACTGAGGCCTCAATTCTCAGTCCTTTGTTCTTTCCAAGCTGTACGGCAAAGAAAAGCTGACTGTAGGTGGTGCCTGGAAAGGGCATGTTGAAAAGTACAACAAACATGGTTTGGGGAGAGCCACTGGATTTCAGTGTTAGGATAATTAAGAATAAATTAATAAGATCATTCAAGAATCTGTCCAAAGCAAAAATAAGGATGTCACAGCAAGAGCTGAACACATAGCCACAGGATATAATTTAAAAATAAATAAATAAATCGAGCTCCTCTGTGCCTGACCTAGATTCTGGGAAAGGTGGCCTGGGCCTCTGGAGGTCTGCCTGTCATTGGAGTGTGGCTCACCCCTGTGGCCACGGTTACTGGATCTTGGCCATTGGGATGAAGGGTTTCTGCTGCAGGCTGTGGTGTACAAAGCAGTCTTCAGTGGCCTGTAAAGTGGAAGACTCATGTAACAGAGGAATTTGGGAGATATGCTCTTTGGGAGTTTGTAATAGCCTTTTTAAAGAGCTCCCACCCTTTAATCTCAGCTCTGGGAAGGAGATCAAGATCCCGAGCCCCCAACAACCTGCCTGTGCCCCTGGCATCACATTGAGCCCGAGGGCCACCCAGGAGCTGCAGTAGTGAAATGTCAGGCAGTAGGTGAGATCCCCAGCAGCAAGCCTGGAGCTCCTTCAGCCCAGCAGCCTTACCTTGGTGTGCACGCTCAGGAGAGTCACCACCACTGCCTTTACCTTTAGAGCTCCTACTGTGTTAGTATACCTTTATGTATACCATTAGTCCCCATCACACAGGTGAGGAAGCCGAAGCACAGAGGGCTAAAGTAATTTGCCTACAGTCACACAGAGTGGATGCAGAGGAGCTGGAATTTGCACACAGCTCCCTTTGAATCCTGAGCCCCATATCTGAACTCTCACATCACACTGGCTCTTCCATTTACTCTGTAAACATTTAGTGCCTAGAAGGCAGCAACCTCTCCAGTCTCCAACAGGCCCCAACAGGTGGCCAGGGCTGCATGTCAAAATGGCAAGATTTTGGATATATTAGATTAAACAAAATATATTATTGAGCTTAGTTTCATCTGTTTCTTTTGGCTTTTCGAAAATGTGGCTTCTCGAAATTCTTAGTTTCTATGTGTGGTTTGCATTTTATTTCTATCTGAGAGTGTGAGCCTACATTGTCCCCAACCACACCACAGGCAGTGAGACAGCCTTTGCAAGTGGGCTGCACAGTCCAGGGTGGCAGTGGGCATGTGGCCCCCATCATGCAGAAAGGCCCATGTCCTCATTCTGCTTGGTGGTGGAATGAATCACAAATAGGATTTGCGAGAGTATTTTGCAGGATATTAATAGGGAAACAAACACTTCCTTAATAAGATACAGGCCTGGATAAATTCAGCATTTTATGCTACTTCAAATTGCTGCTATTGTTGTTAGGTGCCATCAAGTTGTGTCTGACTCATAGTGACCCTCATAGGGTTTTCAGTGGCTGATTGTTTCAGGATTGCCTCAGGGGTGGATTGCCACATCCTTCTCCCATTTTTGTGGTGCTGGGAATCAAGCTTGGGACCTCAGAGACTACAGAGCAGCACTCTACCAACTGAGCTAAATCCCAGCCCTACTACTTCAAATAGATACTCCTTAAATCATTTCTCAAGCTATTTCATCTATTCCTCAGTTTCCACATCTATAAAATGGAGATAATAGTCCCTGCCATATACAGTTGCTATGAGAAATAATCAAGTTAATCTGTATGAGGCTCATAGGAGAGTCCCTCACACAGAGAAAAGCTCACAGTACCTTGCAGCCAGCATCATTGTGGCTTGCTGTCATCAGAGTTGTTGGTGCTTTTCCATATTCTTCATTTTGTTTGGTTTTGTTGATGTTGGGGTTTTTTGTTTTGTTTTGGTGGTGATGGGGAAGGCACTCAGGGATGGTCAAGTATTTTAACCCTGAGCTACATCCCCAGACCTTACTGCTGCTTCTCAATAGTTTTCTCCCAAAAGGCATGTCCTTCCCTCCTTGAGAGGAAAGCATACCAGCATGGTATTCATCTTGTTTTTCCACGGCTCTTTTAATCCCCTAACCTCTGCCTCTTAAAAGGGGTAAAGACCCAGTAAGTTGGCAAATTACAGGGTTAAACAGATGTAAACTAGTTTCATTCTTGCAAGTCTTCTCAGAGATTTTAGCATACTTACTGAGAAAGTTCCAGATGTGAATGCTGTGTATTATATTTAACAAACTTAATTGATTTGTTTTTGGAAGTATCTTTCTTTTAGGACTAATGTTCCCTTAATTTATGTCATGTAAACATTGTTCATAAAGGTTCAAGCCAGCCAAAATGGAATCTTCCAGGCCCAAAACTCCTCTGCCACTGCCTTTTGTTTCTATTTATTGTCAGCACATACTGTTTTTGTTTTTTAAAAACACAGTTTACAGTTTGAGAGAATTGGGCTTGGGAACATGATCCTGACTATCCAGGGATTGATTCACTATTACTTAAGACTACCAAATTAAGAACCCTTAAAAAAATTAAACCGTGTTGCGTTTTCATTCATATGCATTAGAGCTTTATACAGGTGGAACATGGCCCCCTGCCCAGCTCCTTCTCATCCAGTTTCTAGAAGTACATGATTCTTATGGCTGGTTTTTGTTTGAGAACTGTTGTTCCCACTCCTCTGGATAAGAGGGTCAGGGTGTTTATTTATTTCTCTGATCCCAACAGACTTTTTCCCTTGTGCTGCTGAGTCCCCCCTGTGTAAAGGCTTTATCACATATCTCTGAACATACCCATTAGTGCAGAGCTTAGATCTGACTAGAACCAAGATGGCGGGGAAACTGTAGTCCCCTTCCAGTTTTTGTTCTCTGTATGATAGCAGCTCCTGGAGCCAATTGAGAAACAGGAATGTTTCCTGCACTTATTTAGGTCAGCTAGATCTCAGACTGTGTCTTCTGCTCTCAATCTGCATGTGATTGTTATCTGGATTGGAAGTTCCATGCAAGCAAGGACTGGGTGTTATGCCCTTGCATCCTTCCTTCCTGTCTTCCCATGTTTCTTTTCCCCCTTCCCTTCTCTGTCTTTATAAGATTCTTTTTATAATAGAAATGTTTTGTTGAGAACTCCTAATGTCAGTACACCAATTTATAAAGAGAGGCAATATCTTGTACTAGTAAAACAATGTCTATAGCCATTCCACCTTGGCCTCTGATCTCCTCAGATCTTAGAAGCTAAGCAGGGTCAGGCCTGGTTATTCCTTGGATGGGAGACCACCTGGGAATACCTGATGCTGTAGGCTTAGGAAAAGGACCCAGCAGCCCACTCCCAAGACAGTCAGCTATCAAAAACCCTATGAATATCAGAGAAGCATTGACAATAGTGCTGAACATGGCACAGCATCTGATAGGGTTTTGTTCTGTTGTACATAGAGTAGCTATGAGCTGGACCCTACTTCATGGCACCTAACAACAACAACAGTAAAACAATAGTCATTAATAGTCATTATCATTTAAATATTTAATGG
Source organism: Pedetes capensis (assembly GCA_007922755.1). NCBI lineage: Eukaryota > Metazoa > Chordata > Mammalia > Rodentia > Pedetidae > Pedetes > Pedetes capensis. The sequence continues at coordinate 108,317 of VMDO01000843.1, forward strand.
ATCCTTCCTGTGAGCCATACCAGGTGCAAAAGGAATTTGATGTATTTTGTCTTTTCCCCTCAGCTTAATTTTAAAATTCATTTTATTTTTACTTTATGTCCGGGGGGGGGGGGGTTGCACCCAGGACCTTATGAATGCTAGGCAAGTACTCAACCACTGACCTACATGCCCACCCTTATTATCTCTTAATTTTCACAGTTCCCATCTGAGTTATCCAGTATTATCATCTTCATTTTATTGATTAGGAAGTGAAGCCTTCAAGGCAGGAAATTGCCCAAGGAACCATAGCTAGAGTCCTGTTGTGGCAGGAATGGGAACCAGGGTGGGTCTGGCTCCAGGATCCAAGTAGGAAACCACTAATGACTGCTGTCCGCCTTCCTTCCCTCTGGGAAGCTTGGGTGGAGCAGAAAGGGCTTGCTCTTGAATCCTCCCTTTGCTCTTTACTGTGTGACCCAGTCAGACCAAGAGGTCCCTTAAGGAAATATGGTTAAATTTTGAAAAGTCTTGTGAAAATAAGAGAACACTAATTAACTTTTGGATCTCCTCTGCTGAGCCACAGTTAGTGGAAACACTTGAATGAGTAACTACTGAATAACCAAGTTGGCTTTTCCTTTCTTGAATAATTCTAGTTCTTTACTAAGGCAGTGAGCATATTTTAGTGTTGCATTGTGAAATGAAGCTCACTTAAAACATTTTTTACCAATGAATTAGCAAATATTGTCAAAATTTTGACTGTAAAGCATTTTTATAATAATGGTGCCATTTGAAATGTTTATAATAGTATAATTTCAGTGTATAATAATATAATTTCAAGCCAAAGTTTTATTCTTGTTTTGTAGTTGCTTTTGTGTTTTTCAACTTACTTAAGCCAATACCTGGCACAAAATAGGTGGTCAAGAAGAGAATATTTAAAATATTATAAGAAATTCTGTGTATACTTTATTATTTAATTCTCAAAATAGCCTCAAGATATAAGCATGTATTTATATGCCCCTTTAAGAGACTGGGAAGTTGAGACCCAGAGAAATGTCCCAGAAAAGGTCTTTTCGGTGGTGTGGCACAGGAAAGCACAGCCCTCAGAACCCATGGCTCAGTGGCTCCTACTCCTCTCACAGGGCTGGGCTTTAGCTTAGTTGATAGAGCGCTGCTCCGTACTCTCTGAGGACCCAGGTTCTATTCTCAGTTATTGAAAACCCATGTAACAACAACTTCTCTTGCAGTTAGTTAGGGTTGGGTGTCAGAAATAAAATCAGGTACACTCTATGCTCCTTTGCATGACTTAAGAATATAAAAAGCATGTCTTCGTTGTAAGCCAGAAAATTGTTTTCAAGTGCACTTAGTCACTCTGCCTTAAGTATTTCCTTTTAGATGTAACACACGTTATGATTTTGTGACTGGTAAAAATAGAAGGGAAAATGATGATAGTATTTATTGATTCCTTCCTGTGCACAGGCACTATGGTAGCTCTTGGAAAGCCTGACCTCCAATCAAACAGGACTTGAATCCAGTGTCACTCCCTTCATCACCCTAGTTCTTAGAACACTCTCCTTGGTGATATAAACCTCACTACTTTGGAGACAATAAGGCCAAAAGAATTATAAAAGCCAAGATTCACAGACGTCTTGGGAATTACTATGTTACAACTGTAGTGCCTGTGATGAGGTCATAGGATACAAACAACTGCCTATTTGAGGGTTTTTTTGTTGTTGGTGGTGTTACCGTTCTTTTGTTTTTTAACATGTCTACATGTTTTTATATGCATATATGAGGTTCATTTTGCTAAGCATTATACTTTTCTCTAAATGTAGGTGTGCATTTGAACGATGCTATTTTAGAATTTGAATTAGGCAAGGTTTCTCAAACTATTCAGCAAAGTAAATGTGATTAATTTTTGAAGTCTCCTTGAAGAAGGCACAAACTATGATATATCATGTTTCTGAATGTCTTATTTGAACTTTAAGAAGAGGCAGCTACTTTAGAAAATAATTTGGTAGTTCTTCAAAATGTCAAACACCATTACTACATGACCTAGAAATTCTTTTTCCTTGTATATATATCCAAGAGAAATGTAAATATTTCCATCCAGATAGCATCTTTTTTTCAATTGGGGTGCTGAATATCCACCCAGATCTCCACCATATTTTGAATAGACAACTGTAACATGGTATATTTCTCACAATGGAATAATTGATGATAAAAAATAATGGAACACAGATACATGCTACACCATGAATGAATCTTGAAAACATTACAGTAGGTAAAAGAGGGTAGACACATAAAGCCACATATTATATGACTCCATTTATATGACATGCCAGAATAGGCAAATGCGTAGATGTGAAACACAAGGGCCAGGCACCATGGTGCACTCTGTAATCCCAGCAACTCAGGACCCTGAGGCAGGAGGATCACAGGTTCCAGGCCAGAGGCAGCCTGCATAATTTAGCGACATCCTGTCTCAAGATAAAAAATGAAAAAAAAAAGGGCTGTGGTGTGGCTCAGGGTAGAGGGTTTACCTCCCATGTGTGAGATCCTGTGTTTGACCCCCAGTACTGTCAAAAAATTTAAAGTTTCACAAAATTAAAGAAATAAAACATAGGTTATTGGTTGTCAGAAGCTGGGAAAGGGAGAATAGGAAATAACTGCTGATAGGTATAAGATTTCTTTTGCAGCAATGAAAGTACTCTAAAATTAGATGATGGCAATGCTAAATTCAAAATTATTTGCTAAAGTGGTCAATGTGTTAGAAATTGGATGGGTTAATTAGGTCAACAAATACAATTCTAACTCATTAGGAGAAAGGATCAATGAATAAAAGTGAAGAGTATTATATATTCGAACATAGTGCTTTAGATTCTGAAGAAGTAATTTGGTTCCTACATTTTTATGGGGCTTGGATTTAGCTCAGTTGGTAGAGTGCTGCTCTGTGGTCTCTGAGGTCCTGGGTTTGATTCTCAGCACCACAAACAAGGGAGAAGGATGTGGCAATCCCCCCCCCAAGGCAATCCCAAGACAGTTAGCCATGGAAAACCCTTTGAGACTCTCCATGAGTCAGACACGACTAATTGGCACCTAACAACAACAACATTTTTATGCCACACATATTATACTGAATTATTTCTTTGATATACAAATTATGTATGGATGAAATATCTTCCAGAAATATAAGAATTTGCACGAGTTGTTGGCTATTTGAAATTATAGCCTTTTGTGATTAGTGTTTTTCCTTTTTCTACTTTAAGTAAGCATACCTGTTTCCAACTAGTGTTTTTATTCATTCTTAGGTTTCTTGTGCCCACATACCTTTTACTGACACTTGTTGTTGTTGTTAGGTGCCGTCAAGTCGGTATCCAACTCATAGCGACCCTCATAGGGTTTTCAATGGCTGACTGTTTCGGGATTGCCTTGGGAGTGGATTGCCAGGTCCTTCTCCCATTTTTGCGGTGCTGGGAATTGAACTCAGGACCTCAGAGACTGCAACGCAGTGCTCTACCAACTGAGCTAAATCCCAGCCTCTTACCGACACTTACTGACACTTAGAGCGTACTTTTTCTCTTACTGGTTAAAGACAATCAGTTTTGTATATTTCCTGATTGTTTTTCTCATTGCTAGTATACTTTCCTCTGAGCAAATCCAGTCCATTAAATCAAAATATGCTGTGGGTTGCATGTGATTTGTCACCCAGGGGTTCATGTATTGGGAGCTTGGTCACAGTGCGACAATGTTAGAGACAGTAAGATCTTTAAAGGAAGTAGGGCCTAGTTAGGTTGTTGGGGGTGCTACCCTTATAAGAGATTAAAGAAGTTATTTTGGGACCCTTGTTAGTTTCTGTAAGAATAAGTTGTTATGAAAGAGTGAGCCTGACTCCTGTCTGCAGCCTGTCTTCCTCTTTTACCATGTGAAGCCTCTTGCATGTGCTTCTGCCATGATGCCATCTGCCGTGCCATCTTCACTAGAGGCCAAACAAGTGGGTCGGCCTAATCTTGGACTATCAGCCTCCAAAATAGTGATCTAAATAAACCTCTGTTCTTTACACATTGTGCAGCCTCAAGTATTTTGTTAGCAACAGAAAACAGACTATTCTAGAATATTCAAGGACGATATTAAGAAGTATTTACTTTTCACTCATTGAACTATAATTTTCTGACCATTCACCTGTTTAAGGTATGCAATTCAGTAGTATCTAGGACATCCACAAATATGTGCCAGTATCATCACAATCAATTTTAGAGCATTTTTATCACTTGAGAAAGATCTCTGTATCTTTTAGCTATCAGTCCTTTCATTATTTTCACACTGCACTCCAAACCTTAAATAACTACTAAACTTTTTTCTCTACTGGTTTTCCTGTTCCAGATATTTCATGTAATTCAAGTTATATGTTATGTGGTCTTCTCTAACTGGCTTTTTTCTTTTACTGGTAGGATGAGGTTCATTAGTGTATCTCATCATGATGCAAGAGTCAATTTATCAGGAAACTACAACAATTATAAACATGTATGTACCTCATAACACAGCACCAAAATACATGAAGTAAAAACTGACAGAAATGTAATAGATAATCCATTAGTAATAGTTGGAAATTTTAATAGTTCACTTTCAGTAGTGGATAGAGAAACTAGGCAGAAGATCCACAATATTGAAAACTTGAACAACATTATAAACCATCTACATCTGACACATAGCTGCAGTACCTTCTATCTTACAGCAGGATATACATTCTTTTGAAGTACACATGGAACATTCTCCAGAATAAATCATGTGCTAGGTCAGAATATAAACATCAATAAATTTAAAAAGATAGAAGGACTACAAATGCATCTTTACTAATCACAATATAATAAAATTAGAAACCAATTATAGAAACAAAGGGAAGCTCAAAACTATGTGAAAATTAAACAGCAAACTCCAAAATGACTAGTAGATTATAGGAGAAATCAGAAAATATATTGAGGTGAATGTCAATGAAGATACATTATCTCCAAACTTATGGAATACTGCTAAAATAGTGTTCAGCAGAAATCTTATAAACACCTGTATTGAGAAAGAAGAAAAATCCCAACTCAATAGCCTTCTACTTTTAAGACACTGGGAAAATAAAAAAAAGAACTAACTATAAATCAAGTAGAAGTAAGGAAATAAATATTAGAACAGAAATCAGTAGAAAATAGAAAGCTAGCAGTAAACATTAGGGGCTTTTAAACTTCTAAAAGCCTTACAACTACAATTATAATAAATTAAAATAAAATATTTACAGAAGGTATGAAGCAAGTACTGTTTTCACAAAACAAGCGAATTTTGTTTTTTTTGTTTTTATTTTTGTTTTGTTTTTTATGAAATGAGATTAAATTTCCAGCATGTTCCATGTACCTGTTATGAAAGCGAATCTTCCTGAAAATATCTGCCAGGGAACTGTCCTTTTCCAAGTTCAGATTCACGTTGGAAATTGTTACCCAACCTATAAGCTCACTTCAGTCTCCAGCTGTTAAAAATTCTTGCCCAGTAGAAAGACCACAGTTTAGTTCATTGATCAGATAGATACCTGACTCCTTGTACCTCTACTTCCTGCTGTGTGACTTTGGACATGTTGCTCAATTTCTAGAGACTTAATTTCTTCATCTGTAAAACAGAGGTAAATTTTCTCAATTTGAAAGGAAGATGTTAGATCATATACACAAAAGAACCTACTTCAGTGACTATCCTATAGTAAATTGATTACTGTCTATTCTGTATTCATTTGCTGATTCAAAAACTGAATGACAGCCTAATTGCCCATATGCCATTGGTATACATATGTGCATATGCTTCAAAGAGAGGCTAGGAGAAAAAGTGTCTAATATTAAATGTTACCATGTGCTAGGTTTTGGGCTAGTTATGTTACCTGCACTTGGATATAACCCACTCGACAGTTTGGATACACTATTTTAATAATCACTTAAACCCTTGATTTGGGCAAAATACACATTCAGGCCTAAATTGATTATTTTAGCAATTGATTATAATGGTCAAACACTTGGGCTCTTCAAATATGAAACTACTTACAATTTCTCTTTTTGTTTGTATGTTTTGGCATTGGTTTCATAAGTTCTATTACTTGAGTTTTAGCCACCTAAGCATACTTTTGGGCTGGGGTTTAGCTCAGTTGGTAGTGCACCTGCTCTGCACTCTCTGAGGACCTAGGTTTGATCCCCAGCACTGCAAAAATGGGAGGAGTATGTGGCAGTCCACTCCTCAAAACTATCCCAAAACAAGCTGGGCGCGGTGGCACACGCCTATAATCCCAGCGGCTCCGGAGGCAGAGGCAGGACGATCGCAAGTTCAAGACCAGAGGCAGTCTGTGTAATTTAGCGAGACCCTGTCTCAAAAAGTTAAAAAAAAAAATGGGCTGAGGGTGCAGCTCAGTGGTCCAGCACTTGCAGAGCATGCAAGCAGGAGGCCCTGGGTTCAACCCCCAGTACCGCAAAACAAAAACAAAAACAAAAAAAAGCTATCCCAGAACAAACAGTGATTGACAGCTCTCTGAGGGTCGAGATCAGTCTGATTGGACTCGATGGCACCTAACAACAACCACAAGCATACTTCTTAGTGGTATAATTCTGTTGTTTAAGACTATAAGCTAGTGGCATTAAAATCTTAAGGTACATTTATGAGCTGACAAGTAAGATAATTGATTAAGTCCTATTTTTACTCAGAGTATATGTTGGCAGGCATTTTTACACCTATTCTGTTTAGTGTGTGGTTGATGATAGGAAAAGTGAATAGTACTTCTCAAAATTTTAGTGTGACTCAATTATCTGGAGAGCTTGCTTATCAATTATGGATTCAGGTCTGAGGTGGGGCAGAAGAATCCAATTTCCAACAAGCTTCCAGGTGCTGCCAGGGCTGTTGGTCCATAGGCCACAGTGACAGTAGCAAGACTGTGTAGAACTCAAAGTGTGTAGGCAAGAGCTGGAAATGCATAGAGTTTGTATCACATTATAAACCATCATCCCAACTGCCTGTCCATACTCTTTGGCCTTAATCTAATTCCTTAACTGGGCACTGAAATAAATGTATTACAAATTCACAGGCATTGAATAGCAATGGTTCTGCTCTTCTATTTCAAGTTGCAATGATCTAATAAACAGAATACATCATGTGTTTCTATAGTCCTTTTTATTTTCTGTTAGCCTGCCTAACTCTTAGAACTCTTTCTATTGTATATCATTGCATATCAAAGGTGATATAAATGATACATCTCCATTTTCATTCTCGGAGTTGTATAGCTATGCTATTTGGCCCTTACTGTATCTGTAGCAAAACAGTGACTGAGAAATGCTTAAATCTGAGCAAGGCTTTTGATATACAGTGGAAGGAATCATGCAATTGTTTCCCTTAACTCAGGGCTGATTGTCTAATACTGTTAAGTATGCCTTTATTGAAGCTTCCCAGGGAAGCTATTCTAAAACCCTTCATCATTTTGGTGAGAGTGCAGATTGTAAAGTCCACAGTCCATAGAATCTGTTTTGTATGCCATTTGACTGCAGAGACATCATTTTAGCATATGTCAAATTAAATCCTTACTATGATATAGATGCCTGCAGCTGTAGCCCTGTGGCATCCGATCCTGTCAGATCTCGGAAGCTAAGCAGGGTCGGGCCTGGTTAGTACCTGGATGGGAGACCACCTGGGAACACCAGAAGCTGTAGGCTTGGGAGAAGGACCTGGCAACCCCCTCCCAAAAGTCAACCTGCCATTGAAAACCCTATGAACAGCAGAGAAGCACTGACAATAGTGTTTCCCCTGTTGTACAGAGGGTCGCTATGAGTTGGATACGACTCGACGGCACCTAACAACAACAAGAACATGACATAGATGTGCATTGATATGAAATGTTTACCATCTGATTTGTTACAGAACACAAAAATAGTCACGATAAAGACAAGAGGAAAATCAGAACAAGAAAGTGGGGAGAGAGGAATAACTTGGCTGATGATGTAGCAGCATTAAACAGAGGATTAACAACAAAGGCTTTTTCTGCCCATGGTAACGACACAAGGGAAAAGAGAACCCACAGAAGAGCCAAGCGTTTTTTATCCTATCCACGGTTTGTAGAAGTGATGGTGGTGGCAGACAACAAAATGGTTTTATACCATGGAGCAAACCTTCAACACTATATTTTAACGTTAATGTCAATTGTAAGTACATTCAAAAGAAGGTGATTCATGAGCTGTCTAAGTTGGCCATTAGGGAATGGGTTTTCCCTTATTACTTTGGGGGATCATTCAGGGATGGCATTTCTACCATTCAGCCAAGTAACTAAAGAGAACACAGTTTATTCATTGGTTGCCTTTTTATAATGACAGTAGTAGTTATCAATATGGAGTGTTGATTCTGTGTTAGACAATGTGCTTCTTACTCAAAAGGCATAATTCCTAATCCTCTTGTCAACGATGCTCAGTTGGATTATCATCTCTATTCTATAGATAAGAACTCATTGAGTCTCAGAGAAATTAAGTTACTTGCCCATCGTCAGGTCCACCTAGCAAATGGCTTACATAAAGTTTGTGACCTTTAGCTTGTTCATTTCCCAAACTTCATTCTCTTTATCTGACCTATGAACTTTGCACAGCCAGGTGTGGTTCTTTAGTAATAGTTTGGGATGCTGGTTGTGAATCCCAATCACACATGGAGCTTTTTAAAAATGTAGTTGCCTACCTCTAGCATTTTGTTCAGTATTCTCATTAAGTAGCTCTGGGGTGAAACCTAGGAATCTTTACATTTTTCTACTCCTGTATTAAGTAGAAAACACAATAAATTTACATGCTTAAAAAAATCAAACAGAGCTACCACTGAGCTGCACCCTAGCCCCTTTTTAAATTTTTTATTTTGAGACAGGGTCTCACTAAGTTGCACAGGCTGCCTCTCACCTTGATCTCAGGATCCTACTGTCTCAACCTGAGTCACTGGGATTATAGGCATGTGCCATAGAGTCCAGCTTAACTCTAGACATTTCTTAACTAAATGTGTTTGTATATACAGTTGATCCTGCGTATCTTCTGTAGAATCACCATGTGTGGGTTAACCATGGATGGAAAGTATTTGGAAAATAATTTACATCTCTACTGAAGATGTACAGACTTTTTTATTGTTATTATTCCCTTAATAATATAGCATAACAACAGCCTAACAACTGTTTATACTGTATTAGATATTATAAGTAATCTGGGGATGATTTAACATAGACAGAAGGATGTGTGTAAGTTATATGCAGATATTATGCCACTTTACAGAAGTGGCTTGAATATCTTCAGATTTTGATATCTTCAGGATCCTAGAACCAGACTTCCAAGAATTCAGACAAATGACTTTCCTCCTCCTCCTCCTCCTTTTTTATATAGTACTAGGAGATTGAACCCAGAGTCTTGTACATGCTAGGCCAGTTCTCCATCACTGAGCCACAACCCCAGCCCCTTTATATTTTTTATCTTGTTATCTTGAAACATGGTCTCATTAAATTCTGCAGGCCTCAACGTCCTGAGTTTCTGGGATTACAGGTGTGTGCCATGGTGCCCATATCCATCTTTTTTCAAATAGAAAAAGAGCATTCTCATACACTGTTTCACACATTATGACTTCATATATACATATGGGATTGTTCCACACCAGTGCATGGAAATCTGCTCTCACTCATTTTAAGCATTAGCATGAAAGTCCTTTTTATGGACTGACCTGATTTACATGAACAGGAGCCTACTTCTAATACATTCCTCAGGTGAATATGAAAAGCCATGTTTGGGGATGTTGCTGTTGGGTTTCTTCTTCGCTCCCATGGCCTGTGATGCTCCTTGCCTTTTCCCTCACTACTGTGGGTCATTACCCTATGCTCTGCCCCTCCTCCTTCCCCTGCCATATGCCCCAGCTCTGTGATGCCCAAAGAGGGGTAAGGAAAACCTAATTAGACGTTGTAAGCCCCAGCTCCATGTTCACCCTGTAATTTCAGCTCTATTCTATGAATTTTGATTATAAACATGGACTTTGGGTCAGATGGCCTAGGTGAAGAATTCTGTCTGTGCCACTCACTGCTGTATAGCCTTGGACAAGTACCTTAATTTCTCTGAGCCTTAGTGTTCTCTTTGCTGCATAAAGATAATTATAGTAACTATCCCAGTGTTTTGCTGTGAGGATTAAATGCAAACCCATATGTAGTTTTCAGGAAGGATGTAGTTCACAGTAAGCATTCAATAAATATTAGCTCTCATACTTAATCATAATAATACAAATCAACACAAAAATAGATTACACAAGTTGAAGATACAAATAGGTGATGAGCATAAAGAGGAATAAGCAGCCATGTAGCAATCCAGGACTTCATATGGAAAGAAAGTGCTTCATGGAAAATTTATACCCAATGTTTTGGAACAGAGAACTGTTAAGTCATGATAATGCAAAGACAAGGGAAAATACCTTGGAAGTTAAACTTGTTCAAATTCATTATTATCTAAAACTATCACCTATGAATTTCACAGATACTTTAAGTGTTGGTTGAATGAATGAACCTTCAGAACAACAAAGTGCATGAATTATAAAAAGAGATGGAGCCCAACCTAAGACGTGAATTGCTTATTGCTTACACAGAGTTCACAATTAACTTTGAAAAATTTATCTCGGTTGCAGGTAGCCTCTATCTATAAAGACCCAAGTATTGGAAATTTAATTAATATTGTTATTGTGAACTTAGTTGTGATTCATAAAGAACAGGTAATAAAGTTTGTTTCTTTTTTTTTTCCTTCTATCTGTATCCGAAACGACATATCTAAATGGTGTTGGTAGCATAGACCAAGCATAATTCTTCTCTGTATTTAGGATGGACCTTCCATATCTTATAATGCCCAGACAACATTAAAAAACTTCTGCCAGTGGCAGCATTTGAAGAACTCTCCTGGTGGGATCCACCATGATACCGCTGTACTTGTAACAAGGTATATGGATTTCTGATTCCTCACATTTCTGAGTTCCAGGTCAAGATGATAGTGTGGGATCCTACACAGCTGGTAGCCAGCCCTAGTCAGGGGTGTCTCAGCTTAGGCACTATTGACATTTTGGACCAGCTAATTCTTTGTTGTGGGGGCTACACTGAGTGTTGCAATATGTTTAGCAGCATTCCTATATTCTGCTCACTGCTTATCTGTAGCAGTCTCTACTCTCAGCTGTGACAACCAACAGAGTCTCCAAATACTGCCAAATGTCCCCCTCCTCTGGGGTGGGGCCTGGAAGAGGAGAATCATTCCTGGTTGAGAACCTCTATCACATAGGTGCTGGATTAGGAATAAGTGTGTTAGGCAGGCCTAAAAGTGAATGCCCTTATATAACAAGGACATCTGCTACTCAGGTTGAGCTGACTGTCCAGTGTTGCTGGCTTGTGAGGTTTTACAAGAAGCCAGAAATACAGAATTTTTTAAAATGTAAAACTCTCTCTATTTTTAAGTGACAACTTCTGTCTTTAAAATGTTTCTTTAAATGTACAAGGAGACAAAGAGGGGTTCTAGCTTAGCTTCCCATTGTGGACCACCTCTACTATAGTCATAAAGACATATGTAAACACACACACACACACACACACACACACACACACTCACACTCACACTCACACATGTGCTGGGGATTGAGCCCAGGACCTTGTGCGTGTGCTCTACCACTGAGCTACTATACCCTCAGCCCAGCACTTACTCTTAAATGAACTTAAATACAAAGTGGGGCTAGGGTTTAGCTCAGTTGGTAGAGCGCCACTCTGCAGTCTCTGAGGTCCTGAGTTCAATTCTCAGCACCACAAGAATTGGAGAAGGAAGTGGCAATCCACTCCTGAGGCAAACCCGAAACAACTAGCCATGAAAACCCTGTGAGGGTCGCTATGAGTTGGACACAGCTCAACAGCACCTAACAACAAGTACAAAGCACTTAGCACCTTACAATCACTTCAGAGTATTGGAGAATGTCCTCATGGGAGAGGTTTCTAGACTACTCTGTGGCTACCCTGATAACAGCAGAACACTTCTTTTTTTCCTTTCCCCCCATTACTGGGGGATTGAACGCAGGGCCTTGTGTATCTTAGGAAAGTACTCTGCGAATGGGCTGCACCCCCAGCCCCTTTTTAATTTTTTTCTTTTGAGACAGTATCACTAAGTTTTGCAGGCTACCTCTGGCCTCAAACTTGCCATCCTCCTTCGTCGGCCTCTCAAGTTACTGGGATTACGGGCATGTGCCCCTGTGCCCAGCTCAGGAGATGTCTTAATGCAAATTGTAACTCTTAAATCAAAGACCTTGGTTTTGTTAGTTTTCTTTTTATGACCTGTACCCCACTCCCGCTCCCTAAAGGGTATGTTTTTACAAATGTCTAGAGGACTCTGAAGTATTTACTTGAATTAACCTTTACTCTTTGGTGTTGTCAAGGCCTAAGTCTGCTTTACTTTCAGACAGGATATCTGCAGAGCTCATGACAAATGTGATACCTTAGGTGAGTCCTCTGTGCATGTTGCCTATGGCTAAAACAGTTTACTATATGTTTCTTTTCCAAGCCACAGTTGCTTTCTAAAGTAAATCCTTGTTGATGTTTTCCCCTCTTTTCATAGGTCTTGCTGAGCTGGGAACCATTTGTGATCCCTTTAGAAGCTGTTCTATTAGTGAAGATAGTGGTTTGAGTACAGCTTTTACAATAGCCCATGAGCTGGGCCATGTGTAAGTTTCCATTCAATATTTCCATTTAATTCAGGGTAACCTAAAACTTCCGTTCTTTACATCAATGAGCATTTTCTTGGCTTTAGAGGATGTAAAACACTTCCCAAGTCATAGTAGACTTTGCAGGGTTGAAATCTTTAAACCTAATTTGGAGAAATAACTTTGACTTCAGAAAGTTTAGTATACATAGTACACGCTCTTTAGCCAGAGTTCGTATGCATGTCTTTGGTTTAACTGCTCATGTTTGATGTGCACAATCTGATAATATTCTTTTCTGTGGGGAACTGGAGGAATGGAACCTTTTTACTCCTTCCACTGAAGTAAAGGATGTATTAGCTTAGAGACCTTTCCTCATTCAATGTCTTTGTATAGGAATGTCCCCAAACATTGCCCTGGCCATATGATTTTCACAAATCCAGATTCTTCCCGACTTTAGTTATGCATGACTATAATTCAGAAATTTAGCATCTGGAAACAGTAATATTCCTCTTTCAGGAAAGAAAATGAGCAAAGATACAGAGGAGTCATTTCCTAATTATGGTCACTAAGTTGCCATCATGAAATGGTTTTTTCCTTTTGTACTTTAGAGACAGAGTAGATTGAGACTATGGACCCAATCAGTGTAAATTTAGTAGAAGTTATGATTTTTGGACTTCATTACTTTCTTTCTGAAATAAGTAAAGTACTTATGTTCCATGTTTTTAAGATAATTTTCTTAAAAGATATCATTAGTATATGGTGACTCATGCCTATAATCCCATTGACTCAGGTGGCAGAAGCAGGAGGATTGCAAGTTCAAGACTAGAGGCAGTCTGCATAATTTAGTGATACCCTGTCTCAAAATAAAAAATTTTAAAAAATGAGATTGGGGTACAGCTCAGTGGTATGGCACTTGCAAACCATGCAAGCCTGAGGCCCTGAATTCAAACCCAAAGTACCACACACACACACACACACACACACACACACACACTAGTGTAATATAGCTGTATATCAATTTGCATGTCAGATATTAACTTTATTTAGAGCTAATAATCATTGAGGAAAGCTTTTAAATTCAAATATTTTAAAAGACACCTTACATGCAGCATAGTGTACATATGAGCAAGATGTGCACACATATACATACACACACAGAGAAGTATCATTTCAGTTCAAGTAATGGATATGTATTTAAGTTAGTACTTTTCAACCAGCTTTTGAGAACACATACCTTTTCTCCAAAGTATTATCAAGTATCCCATATTTAGAATACAAAAGAGGCATGGCTTCTGAGTTGTGGTAGTTATGGTAAACCAGATGTACTTGAGTATTTTCTTGGTCCTTATAATTCCTGAGGCACTTTCATAACAAACAGGGACTCCATGAAGAGAATTCTGATTTCAGGTCCTCCACCTGGGTACCCCTGTGACCATGATCCAGTGATTAAACCTTTCCATGGTTTAGTTCCTCATCTATAAAACACATGTAATAGTACAGTCATCCCTGGGTATCTGTAGGTAGCTAATTCCAAGCTCCTTCATGGGTTCCAAAATCTGCAGATGCTCAAGCCCTTTATGTGAAGAGGTTTAGTATTTGCATATCACTATGTTCATCCTCCTTAGGCTTTGAATCACTTCTAGATATAATACACTCTACGATGGAAATGCTATGGAAATATTTGTTTTGGTGTATTATTTAGGGAGTAACAATAAGAAAAAAAGTCTGTACATGTTCACTATGGACCCAGTTTTGTTTTGTTTTGTTTTTCCTGAATATTTTCCATCTGCAGTTGGGAGAACTTGTGGCTGTGTGACCTACAGATGCAGTGGGCTAACTGTATTGGACCAAAGAAGCGATTAGTGAAATAAAGCATCTAATGCATTGAACATACTTCCTGGCAAATTATAAATGTTGAAAAGTCCTATTTACTAAGCATTCAACAAATATTTATTACTTAGCCTTTGCAATGAGCCTGACATTGAATGAAAATAAATTTTCTGCTGGGAGAATAACAAAGTGGTCCACTCCTAAAGCAATCCCGAAACCATCAGCTATTGAAAACCTGATGAGGATTGCTATGAGTCAGACCTAACTCAACAGCACCTAACAACAACATGATGAAATAGGGAATAAAGGCCAGTTCCTTTGCACTACTGAGATACAAGCTAAGACTTGAATGCTATCCTTGCTTGGGTTTGTTAGAGTAGGTATTACCCTATCTATGGAGCTGGTACTTGGGAGGTTGAACCCAGGGCCTCACACGTACTTTGCAAGTACTCTACCAGTGGGCTTCACCTCTATCCCATTTTTTATTTTTTACTTTGAGACAGAGTCTCACTGAGTTACACAGGCTACCTCTGGCCTCAAACTTGAGATCCTCCTGTCTCAGCCTCCCAAGTCTCTGGGGTTACAGGGTTACACCCCCATACCTAGCCAGAAATAAATTCTTAGGACTTAAAAACTATTACTAAATTCAACCAAGACAGATTGAGTTTTTCCGTCTCTAGTGGCAAACTGAAAGACCTGCATTTTTTAAAGGAAAAACAAAACAAAACACAAAGGCTATTAGTGATATCGACTTACAGGTTTTTACTCCAGCTTTTCCTTTTATGTGAATAAGATCTACACACTTTTGTCTTGCTCACTCATTCCTGTGTTCAACATGCACTAGGGAGGGGAATTCCTCCCTCAGTGCTAAATTAATCACATGGTTTGGTTTTGTGATTGGCAGTAGTCTTCCCCAGAGAGAAAAGGTGACCCTTTTGACCTTGTCACCAGATGGATAATTGCCTGGGCTGAGAATGCCATGTGGGTCATAGAATCAATGTTTCTGGATTGAGGAAATACTTACTATCATTTTTTTCCCACTTCCTCTGCTGAAGCCAAGAGTGGAAAGTATGTGTGAACACTGCTGCTGAGTTCCCGCCCAGGCCCAAGAGGATGCTGGCAATATTCCACAGCCTCCTCACAAGCAGAACTTGTAATATTTTAAGAATCCTTTTATGCCTGACTTTTCAGGAAGCCAGGTCCTATCAGTTGCCATTGGCATGAAGCATAAAATTATTTGCCATCCCTGCATTAAGCCAGCTGAATTGGCATGCCTCCGGTTTCCATGATTACCACTTTCTTTCATGAGTTTATTGTGCACATGCTTTTCGTACCTTTATAATGATGTACCTACACAGGTGTGTCATTTGTCAATCTGAACCATAAAAGAGGAAATGCCAAAACTCATAGTGAACCTCTTATTAGAAAGCTGTTGGCTTTAGTTTTTGACACTGATTGACTCTTCATATTCACAGCAGTATTACAACCTGCTAAATTCTTGACTCTGTTAATTGCCCTTCAACAGATTATGAGGAATTTCAGCTACTGTATTATAGCACCAACTATAACATAGTCAGAGCCTCTGCAATTCCAAAAAGTATACTTAAGGCAAATAAATGGCCCATTACATATCATTTTTTAAAATTTGTTAAAGGAGCTTTATGTTATGTTGGGTGACAAATCACTTATATTCTACTTGCCAACTTCAAGTGTCTTAAGTTTTGTTCTATTTATTCAAAAACAGGATTTTTTTTTTGTTTTTTTTTTGTTTTGTTTTGTTTTTTGATTGTTGGTTTGTTCTGTTTATGTTTTTGAGACAAGGTCTCACTATATAGCCCAGGCTGCCCTTGAACTCAAGATGTAGCCCATACTGGTCTAGAACATAAAATCCTACTGCCTCAGCCTACAGAGTGTTGTTATTAAAGGCCTGCACCACCATTCCTGGTGGGATTTGGTTCTTAACTGCAAATGCAGTAACCAGTTAATTTTTTTCTCTTGGATAGTTGCATCCTTGAGGCAGTTATAGCAGCATGATTCTTTGGTGTTTATTGACATTCTCATCATTGTCTCATTGGCTTTAGGTTTAACATGCCTCATGATGACAGCAATAAATGTAAAGAAGAAGGTGTTAAGAGCCCCCAGCATGTCATGGCACCAACCTTGAACTTCTACACCAACCCCTGGATGTGGTCAAAGTGTAGTCGAAAATACATCACTGAGTTCTTAGAGTAAGACTTGAACTTTGTTTTAGCATGGACTTTAGTATCTGGTCTACATGGAGTGAACTAGTTGTGGGAAAGAAAATACAGAGTCAAGCATTCCTTCTGAGTTGTTATTTTTGTTGACATTCCTTGGAGAGGGAAAAAAAATATTCTCTGACATCTGTGTGGTTCCTATTCTTTCCAGTGTTTGGCAGACCACAGGCTGAACTGAATGAAAGGTTGGGATTTTAAAGGGAATATGTAAATGTTGCTGAATTTGGGCAAAGCTTTGAAATTTGTTCAGGTCTTAGGAGAGAGGCTATGAACATGATGCCATGATGAAGGCCACAAATATTTATGCACTTCTAACTTAGTCATTTTGGCTTGCAAATGGGTAGGGTAGTAAGATGATCCCAAAGAAGATTGTATGGGTAGACAGAAATAGCAACAGGACCCATGTGGTTGAATTGAGACTGTCATGTCTCTTCCTCTGTGCCTCTTTCTCCCTCTCCCCTTTTCTCCTTTCTTTTTTTCTTCATTTTTTCCTTTTTAGCTTCCTGCTAAGCTGCTAAAAGATCCAATTGCATTGTATAATGCCCCCATGTCACAGATTTATTGTTCTTCTCTCCCAGGAGTACAAAAGGTTAAGCATTTTTCCAAAGTCACTGGGTGTGTATTTTTTCAACTACAGGGAAGAGGGACCTTTATTAATCAGATCACACTGGGTGTAGATTTTCCAGGAGAGGTGTTAGCAGAAAAGTGAAAGAATTGGAGAGTTGTGTTTTTCTTCCTATGCAGGTGGTATGAAGTGTTTTCTTGCTGTGAGTCATTGATTTACTCCCTTACTCATCCCTTCAGCAAACATTTACTAAACACCTGTTGATACAGTCCCAGACTCTGTGATGGGATAAACAAGGCACTCTCTGTGCCTGGAAGAAGCTTACAGTCTATTGGGAACGAGAGTCAAAAATAAGCAGAGATGTGCCCCAGATATTGATCAGTCCTCTAGCAGATATACATTTCCTCTTGCCTATGTCATAGGCATAGCATGTGGTTCTTCAAAGTAGGCACCAAAAATACAGCATCAGCCTCTGGCCTTAACCTTGGATGAAAAGAGTAAAGCCAAAGGCAAAAAGGAATAGTCCTCACTACCGTTAGGTGGTTGGAATGGACTTTCCATTTCTCAGAAGCCCTGAGGGTTCCTGTTCTCACCACCTGTGTGTTTCTGCTTCTCACAGCACTGGTTATGGCGAGTGTTTGCTTAACGAACCTGAATCCAGACCCTACTCCCTGCCTTCCCAACTGCCAGGCCTCCTTTACAACGTGAATAAACAATGTGAATTGATTTTTGGACCAGGTTCTCAGGTGTGCCCATATATGGTAAGCGTTTGGGGGCTGTTTCTGCTCTCATCTGTTGATTCCGGACTTTTTTGCAGACTCAGTTTTCCATTAGATTCTCACCCTACTATAAACCTCCCAAGGAAAAGTTGGGAACGAAATCGATTGCTAATGATCATAATATATGTAATGATTAATAGAAAGTTGTTCAGGGACTTGGTGTTTTGCCTGAGTTTTCTCATTTCACAAAAAGGAGATGTCACTGTCACATGCATTTACAAGTGAGAAAGTGACTCAGAGAGGACAAGACTGTAGAGCTGCTAGTCACAGTGCTCATCTTTTCTCTCTCGTCTCCTCTCATGTCCTTCAACTTATCCAAGTAATCTAACTATAGGGACTCTTGGATTCAGTAAACAATTGAGACAAACCTGCTTCCTGGTTTTAGCTTGTCAAGGTTGTATCCAGTGACCATCTGGGGCTGCAAATCACTGCTTCCAGTCACTCAGCTGGGTGGGTGGGTGATATTTTGATGCCTATGTCAAGAATATTTGGACCAGTGATGTGATACCATGATCAGTGAACACAGACCCCATTCTCTTTGTGAGGGGGCAGTGTTTTACTGGGAGAGACTTCAAGATGATTTGGTGAATTGAGAAGTACAGTGTTTCCTGGCTTTTTGAAATATTTTGTCATTTATCATTCCAAGAAAAAAAATCCCTTTCCCAGCTGTTCTATACCACTGGCAAAACATTAGTGGAAAGAAATTCTTGCCTTGCTTGGTACCATATTAACCACATTGCCTCTTAATCTTTTTTCACCTAAATTGAGCAGATGCAGTGTAGACGGCTCTGGTGCAATAATGTGGATGGGACGCACAAAGGCTGCCGGACTCAGCATACACCCTGGGCCGATGGGACAGAATGTGAGCCTGGAAAGGCAAGTAACACCCTGCTCCATCCTTTTATCCTGCTGCAAAACTGCACATGGCCTGGCCGGATTATTAGGCATGATATGCAGCATATAAGATAGTGCAGTCCGTTTTAGCATGTATACTATTTCATTTTTTTGAGGAGGAGGAGAAAAGTTTGGCTTAGTGTTGAAAATTGTGAAACATACATGCTATTGTTGCTTGCCTGTCATTACTGCTTCCATTTTAAGATGTTCTTTCAATTTAAGACTTTTTCCCATTTCTAAAATTTCAGTGGGCTTTTCAATTTATGGGTATGTTTATTGGGTAGTAGTATTTTTCTCATTCTTTTTTGAGAGTGATACTGGAAAGCTACTACGAAATTGATGGAGTATCTTAGCATCAAGGAAATGCAGAAATGCGGTAAGCTTACTGCATTCATTACTATATTATCAGGCTTTTACCAAATGTGTTATTCCCTTTAAAGAGCTGTGAGGTCACCTGGGACATACCCAAATCCAGATTCTGATGAGGTGGTTTTAACACTTCCCAGTGATTTGTTAATAACTAAACAAAATCTACTACTTCCATAGTGCAATGATAACAAGATCCCACATACCTAGGAGTATGATTAACTTAATCTTCTGTACCCAGTGTGCATTTAAAAACTTGGAGGTATGTTAGTGATATCATCACCAGCATCACCCCCCAGATTTTTGTAAGTGTGTTAACAGAAAGTTTTAGAGCAGAGTGCCATGACACAGGCCTGTCATCCCACCCATGGCACATTCCTGTAATCCCAGCCACTCAGGAGATTGAGGCAGGATTGTCACAAGTTTAAGGCCAGAGGCAATCTGTGTAACTTAGACTCTATCTCAGAATAAAAATAAAAAAGGGGATGGGGTGCAGCTCAGTGGTAGAACCCTTGACTAGCATATGTGAGGCCCTAGGTTCAACTCCCCAGCACTGGAAAACTAAAAAAACAAAAAACAAAAAACCTTGTATGTCTAGAGTTCTTATAGACACAGTGACCCAGATAGCTGCTATCAGGAGATGATAATAAACATGACATCTAGTTGACAGCTAGGTTAAAGCCAGACACTTATGTTACTTTAACTGAATCTGTTTAAAAAGTCAGAACTTATGTTTAAAATAAATGATCTCAGAAAAATCATTTGTTTTAGATACAAGTCCAAGTTTTAAAAATCTTTGTGGATAATGATCTTCTGTCATTTACCAGTGATACAACCCCTAGACTGTTTCTGAGATTTCTGAGACTCTTGTCATACTTACATATATTTTTCTTTTCTTCTCTCCTCTTCCATTGTCTACTTACTCCCTGTGAGTAATTTATTCTCACCTCTTTTCCTTTCCCTCCACTTTACCTTGTAAAATTAATAGCACCCAGAATGTTATCTTAGATAAAATCTGAAGAGATGATAGAATTGTATCCTCCCTCCCTTGACTTTACACATTTTGTTGTTGTTAGGTGCTGTTGAGTCAATGTCCGACTCATAGTGACCCTATGTACAGCAGGCGAAAGATTATTGTCAGTGCTTCTCTGCTATCCATGGGGTTTTCAATGGCGGATTGATTTTTGGAAGTGGGTTGCCAGGTCCTTCTCCCAAGCCTACAGTATCTGGTGTTCCCAGGTGGTCTCCCATCCAAGTACTAACCAGGCCTGACTCTGCTTAGCTTCCGAGATCTGATGGGATTGGATGCCACAGTGCTACAGCTGCAGGCTTTATACATAGGGGACTGAAAAACAAAGTGACTTCCCTAATATCACTCAGATCACCTGGGGCAGAGCTGTCCCACACCTTTCTGGCGCAGGCCTGCCACATCGTGTTTCCATTCCTAGGACTGGGGTTTGGCTCAGTTGTTAGAGTACGGCTCTGCAGCACTTTGAGGCCCTGGGTTTGATCCCCAGCACTGTAAAACTGGGAGAAGGGCCTCTCAGTCCACTCCCAAAACAATCCCAAAGCAATCAGCCGTTGAAAACCCTGTGTTGTACATAGGGTGGCTATGAGTTGGGCCTGACTTGATAGCACCTAATAACAACAAACTCCTGAAGAGATAATAGATTCAGTGGAATGGCCAATACTCAGTGCTCAGAGCCCCTTTATTGTCCAGTAGTCAACCAGGAGGACTCAGTGTCTTCACTCACTTCTCAAAATGGTTATAAAGTTAAATGAGCTAGAGGATGTGAAAGTTGTTTGGCTAAATTATAATAAAAATGATTTTCTCCATTAGTTAGTGGCAGAGTCAGCCCATGCTCTTACTTCTCCATAGCTGGGACCTCAGCAATGAAAAGTATGGCTTTCCCCAGTAACAGCTTGATCAAAACAACATGTGGGCATTGGTATAGTAGCTTCTAGAGCTCTTGTTGGTTAACAGAGAAGTGTATATCTTGGTCAGAGAGTGAATCTTGGACCTTTTGCAAGACATTTAACTTAGCATGTTTGTGGCCCTAAGACCATACGTTTGTATGGGAATATGATTCTCAGGTTTCCATGGCAACCATAAAAAATCAAGTATGGCTGTCATTTATATACAGTCATGATGTGACCTCAGAGTTCTTCTAGACACAGTGACCCAGACAGCCGCTACTAGTTAATTGGAGATAATAAACATGACACCTAGTTGACAGCTTGGTTAGTTGGCATAGGTTAAAGCCAGACAGTTACATTAGTTAAATCGAATCTGTTTGATCTCAGCAAAATCCCTGGTATTATGTTGTGGTTCTTTGTCAGTCTGATGCACCTCCCCACTGTGTCTGTTTCTGACACTCATTATTGGTGGAAAACCCATAACAAAGAAGAACTCTTGAGCGTATGATGAAATGACTTGTATTTAGTAAAACAGTCATGAGTAGGTGACCGAGGTCTGTGTAGCTGTATGGTTTCTCCATGTTCTATAGATAGAACAACTTGGAAGAGATGGGCTGTGCATTTTTCCCATCTTCTGTTTTTGTAACAGAAGCAGAAGAGAAGAGATTTCAAGGTAATTTTATAGCTTTTGAGGGATGGAGAACCTTGGGAGAGCTTTCAGACCTTATCTTGGGTGCTTATGTTCAGCCAGAGCAAGAGACCGCACACATTCCAATGGATAGGCTCTGGACAGTTTTAGGAAAGAAGCTACACAGAGAAAATGATAGGTACAATTTTATTTATTTATTTTTATTTATTATTTATTTTTTTATTTTTTTACTGGGGTTGAACCCAGGGCCTTGTGCTTGCATGCTTTGCGAGTACTGGACCACTGAGTTATACCCTCAGCCCAATTTTTTTTTTTTTTTTTTTTTTTTTACTTTTTTAGACAGGGTATCACTAAGTTTCACAGACTGCCTCTGGTCCCAAACTTGCAATCCTCCTGCCTCTGTCTCCCAAGCCGCTGGGGTTACAGACATGCGCCACCACGCCCGGCTGATAGGTACGTTTTTAATTGTATTTTAGAAGTCTGGCCAAGTCTAACAGCTTTTATTAAAGAATGTGGTTACATTAAAGATGTAGGTATATACAAATACTCTGAAGATTATGCATTTTACAGATGCCAGAGATGGTGGGCATGCTGGCATAGAAATTCTTCGTGACTTTTTGTTTTGTTTTGATTTTCCAGAATTGGCAGTATGTGCCTTTGCTCCATATGCCAGCACATTCTGACTCCCTTTGCGGAGTGGTTCATTTTTTTTCTTTCTTCTCCTTCTTTCTGCTCTGCTTTCTCAGCAGTAATCTATCTTAGGCTGCTGACACAATGTTATTTTGATGAATGACTCACTAATGTCTCTTTATTTTCTCCATTCTTTTGCTAAGTCCATTAACATTTTCATTTTAGCTCTGTTTGGGAGTCTTGAGTTTTAAAACTCTTTTTATTTCGAGGCTCTTTGGAACAAAATTGACCTCCAAGTCCTCCTCCAACCTGTTAAAAAGATGCATTTATGTAAAATGTCAGTTAAATGGTTTTGGACACTTTTAAGAAAGGCTGACTTTGTTTTGACTTGAGATCCACCAGCCACTTAATGCTATGCCATGATGTAATGGCTGCTCTCATATATAATTATGATTTGGCAAGCTGATCTTATAAAATAGATTATCTTGTTGTGCGTTTTCCAAATAATCCTCATTTCCTGGTGGCTCAGACACTTCTCTGAAGTTCATTTTCTTTTCTGGCCACCTGTTAATGGTTATACCACTAGGAACGGTTTAATTTGTAGACTATTTATTAATTAGAACTTTTCTTTTAAAAAGGAACAGTGAGACTTTTGAGTATAGTGCAGAATGGTCACTCTGATAAACATATGTCCTTGTTTTGAGGTTGATGGTGATGCTTAATGAGACTAATGGTTGCTTTGGAATTTGTTCTTACATGGAGATCAAGGTCCATAGAGTAGATAAAACAAGAGACACAAGTCTGAAGTGCCAAGAGGGAACAAGTGTCTTCCCAAGGAACTTTCTCATTATTAAAATCCATGAACAGCTATAGGAGTTTTCTCTTTGCTTTGTAGAATGTATAAAAGTGATATTTGAGGGCTGATTTGGTTCAGATCACATCACCTATGGAACAATTGTATATTAGGAATTTTGTTCAGATTGGATCTGGTTATTGTAGCATAAACAAATTGGCTGTTTCTCTCCCTCTTCTCCTCCCCCTCTGTCTTTCTCTCTCTTTCACACACACACACACACACACACTCATATAAAAGCTAAGCGGTCTACAAAGCTGTTATGACAGGTCCCTAAAGTCACCAGAGACTCAGTCTTCTAATTTCTTTCTGCTCTAATGTCCTATAGAAATGACTTTCATCCTCCAGGCCACATAGTGACTGCTGTAGCTCCAACCATGGAGTCACAGTTCTCAGCATAATAAAGTCAAAGGGCAAAGAACAAAGTGTCAAAAGTGCCTCCCCACAAATTCCACACAATGAATTCTGCTGTGATCTCTTTGATTGCCTTGGTTTATAGGGGAACTAGTGAAAATACTGACTCTTTTACTAAGGATGAAAGGGAAAATGATATTGAGTGAGCAAGCTGAGATCTCAGCTTTATATTACACTTACCATCTCATTACACTTGCTTTTGATGAAAATTTCAGTCTGTATTTGGATGACAGGAATGATCCCCTTTTGTCCACAGGTGAGAGGCAGCATGTACCCTAGTTAAGAGTATGCATGTGGCTTATATTAAATTTTACTGGGTAAGAGGGCAGTAGGTAAAGTTGCCTCTTTGTTTTCTTATTTTTATGCACCTATAGTCCAAAAAACATGGATAACCACCACAAAGATAAGTCTAAAGTGATTTCTGGCAGAGATGTGGCCTCATTTCCCAACACCCTCATGCCCATCCAGTTGCATATGTACCGAGTTGTTCCAGATCAACCTTAGCCAAACAGCCCAGGGAAAGGGTCACGTCCTCAGAAGGTGTAAGAGGATAATTATAAGGGAGGAGGCCATGAAAGCTAGAGAAAGCTGGATTGGTGCTCTTTAAATAATTCTATACCAAGCCTTTCATGGGAGGGACAGCTCTTCCCACTAAGCCCTTTACCTGCCTCTTGTTTTATTTCAGTTGCTGCAAACTGTCCCAACTTCTGCCTTTGCCCTCCATATCCTGTCTGTGGGTACATCACAACAGCAGATACCGATCCACTTGAGAGATCTGAGCAAACTGTGGGGTGCCACCCTCCTGTGGCCACTGCTGCCACTCTTCTTTTGTCCCTTGCTCAGTGACCTCTACTTTGTGTCAAGGCTTCACCCCTCAATGACAAAGGGTTGAAATGGGCTTTCCATTCCCTATCCTACTGAGGAGTTTTATTTTGTTTTATTATTACTATTATATAATTATTATTATTATTATTATTAACATCATGACCTTCTTCCTGATCTGGGCTGGAGAATCTGAAGCCATTAGTAACAAAAAAGTAATAAAGTTTAGGGCTCTCTGTAATGTGTTCATTTTGCTTTAGTCTGATCCTAAGTGCTTTCTTGGAGTGAGTTTATAGCAATTATGAAACTAGCTTCCCCCCTTCCTATTTAATTAAAATTGAGTTTTCTAACCCTGGGGAGCAATAAGGCATTATATTTTACCAGGCTTGTAACATCTCTCAGCCTTATTAATGGAGATTCACTCTGCAAATCGTATAACTCATTTTGGCCCTGCCTATGACCAATCTGCCCATTTCCACTCCTCAGTTTTCCAAGTATATAGACAATTGAGCAGTTTAAAGCTGGCCATTGGAGTCACCCTGGCAGCCTGGAGCCAGTCACTTATTGGCTAGTTGTTTTGTCTTTTGGTAGGGTTTTTTGTTTTTGCTTTTGTTTTTGTTTTTGTTTTTGTTTTTTTGAGCCAGGTATAAATGAAGACACAGCTTAAAATCAATAAGCATGAGGTTAAAATGCCTACAGTGTCTAGTAATGATGTAAGTGGTGAATTTGCAGCATTTCCAGCCAGCACATGAAAAACAAAAATGAAAGAACAGTATACTTAAGAGGACAACTGGTCCTATGATGACTCACAGCACCGAGCTGTCCCTCACTGTTCCCCTTATTAAATACAGCACTGCAAGTTTGGATTTTGTGTTCCCAAAGAAATTGAGGTCCCCGTGACTGATGGATCCTGGGGAAGTTGGACTCACTTTGGAAGCTGCTCAAGGACATGTGGAGGCGGCATCAAAATATCCACCAGAGAGTGCAACAGACCAGAGTAAGTCCCAGAATGTATCCTGGTGTGGCAGGAGGGGAAAATTCCTTTAGGGAATACATTTGCTAGAGGCTGATGAAGAGCACAGACCACATTAGAGAGTAAGTAGACTTCAAGAGTTTCCTAGAACTATGGTACCCCAACTCTTTCCCCACGTACCTCCTCTCTATAGTATTATTTTTCACCCCAAGTCCTTTGTTATTGCTTTGTCTGCTGAAGAGTTGAAGGTTTTCTCTTGATTGGTCTCTTTCCCAATTTTAAGGGTCTAGCATCTCTTCTGGCTCTTATAATAGACAGACTTTCACAAGGAAACAAATAAATGGATATTTTCATCCAGATTATACATAAATGACCCTTTCTAGCTATCTACTAAAATGTTGAAAAGAGCTCACAGACCCTCTAGGCTACATTCACAGAGAACCTGGAGTCTGAGGTCAGGAATTACATTTTGAGTAGGTGTAGTTCTCTTACAGATGAGACTCCTGAGGTTCCCATCTCACAATTTACCAGTCTGCAGATTGGGAGTTTTCTGCCTTTCAGAATTTTTATGATGTGACCATGGCATCTACCATCCTATCTTTGCTGGAACTTCTGTGTTCAAATAAGGTTGATGGATTTTGCATTTTCCCAGCATTTATCATGGGGGATATTTTGGGGGCTGTTGATGATCAGTTGCCATCTTCAATATGAGGAATGACATCCAGTTCTGTATGGACCTTTTATGTACAAATTTAAAAGAATAGGAAATAATACATAAGAAGTAAAAGTAAACAATAGTTTATATGGTACTTTCTCATATTTGCCATTGCACCTGTATAGGCTAGGGAGGCCAAGAAGTCTCCATAGAATAGAGATAGTTTTTAGATGCATAAATCAACAACCTTATTTTTTTCCTTCTGGATTCAGGGTCTCACTGTGTTGCTTAGGCTGGCCTTAAACACCTGGGTTCAATCATCCTTCTGCCTCAGCCTCCAGGGGAGGCTGGGACTATAGACTAGGTACATGCCTGCACACCAGGCTCCTAGCAATTCTTTTGCAGACACCAACTGCTTTGGAATTATTTGAAATGATTTTATATAGCAGTGTTCATTCATTTTTAGCAGTATAGATTGTTGTTCTTGTTGTTGTCCTTATGTGCTGTTGAGTTGGGTCTGACTCCTAGTGACCCTATGAACAGCAGAAGGGAACACTCCCCAGTTCTGTGCCAGGTACATAATCTTATTTATGACTAAGCCCATTGTTGTAGATACTGTGTCAATCCGTCTAGTGGAGGGTTTTCCTTTTTTCACTGGCCTGCCACTCTCCCAAACATGATGTCCTTCTCCAGGGATTGGGCCCTCCTGTCTACATGTCCAAAATACATAAGACGCAATGTAGCCATCCTTGCTTCAAGGAGCACTCTGGCTGCACTTCTACTAGGACAGAGCTGTTAGTTCTTCTGGCAGTCCATGGTGTGTTCAATATTCATCTCCAGCACCATAATTCAAAAACATCAGTTCTTGTCCGTCTCCAACTCTATTGCCAAGAGAAACAAGCAAGTGTACTGGTATTATACAAAAGTTTAATGTAGAGTCGAGGCACTACAGTAGTGCAGGGCACTACTACATCAAGCTGATTGTTCATAAGTAGACAGTCTAAGGTTGGCAACATTTTTTTCCATAAGAAAAATATGGAAAATATGTATTATGTGAACCAAAAAGAACATAGCAGCTGGGCATGGTGGTGCACACCTGCATCCCCAACAGTCAGGAGGCTGAGGCAGGAGAATCACAAGTTCAAGGCCAGAGGCAGCTTACAGAACTTAGCAAGACCCTGTCTCAAGATAAAAAATTTAAAAAGTATGTG
This sequence comes from Pedetes capensis, assembly GCA_007922755.1. Lineage (NCBI taxonomy): Eukaryota > Metazoa > Chordata > Mammalia > Rodentia > Pedetidae > Pedetes > Pedetes capensis. Next base: position 135,823 of record VMDO01000843.1, read on the forward strand.
GGAGGCTAGGGTGAAGATAAGGCGTAAAGTGCTTACAAAGTATAAAGGAGTTCCTGGATTCAATCCTCTAGTACTGCAAAGGAAAAAATTAAAAATTAAAAAGTACATGGCTGTAGACCACTTATTTTATAAGCCCCAGTCTACCTAAATGCTCTCTAGTACATATCACAAATAATGATCAGTTGAAGTCATTTTTTTGTTTACAATCTAACATTTATATCACATCCATTTAATCTTGGTCTCCAAGGAAGACAACTAGAGATCTATAAGACAGACACTGATCCATAAAACTAAACACTGTAGCTATAGATAAACTGAATAATTAAGTGGGTACCTTGGCACACACCTGTAGTCCCAGCTACTTGGGTGGCTGAGGCAAGAGAATTGCAAGTTCAAGGCCAGAGGCATCCTGTGCAATTTAGCAAGACCACATCTTAAAAAAAAATTTTTAAAGGGGCTGAGAGGAAACTTAGTGGTGGGGTAGGTATTTATGTGAGGCCCTGGGCTTAACCCCTACTACTACATACATATATACATACATACATACATATATACATACATACATAAAGTGAATAAGCATTAGATTTTCTTTATATCCTACATTTTGTATTTTAAAAAAAAGTAGAGATGTAGTTCATTTTCAGAAAAATTCAGACAAAATGGTATATTATACAAAATTTTCCTACATATTATTTCTATTCCCCCAACCCACTCTCCTACAATAAATTACCCCTTAAAAATAATTTGATGTATATCATTTCAGATTTTTTGAGAAGATTATGAATGTTATATGTATTACACAAAACCAGTATCATATCATTCAAAGTAAGGTTCTTACTGCTTTTTAAACTCAACTGTGTAGTCTACCTTTTTGTATTGTTGAAGTTTAAATCAAACCTTTCAATCTGACAACAAATACAATTTTGTTTTACAAACTAAAAGTGACCTCGTAGCTACATGGAGCAAAATTGTTATTTTATAGTATGTTATATTTCAAACAGAAGACTAAATGCTTTTTATATTTTGATTCAATAATTTTCTGCTCAAAAGTATTGTTATCTGGCCCTTTTTTTGTTGTTTGGAAAGTGTTTGGGTTTTTTTTTTCTGGCTTTTTCTCCCTCTCCCTCTTCCTTTTTTTCCAAGTCTTAGAGCAATTCTAGAAGCAATGTGGAAAGTTGAGAGAGATAAATCACTTCATAATTGGAATGGACTAGACAAAGAAAATCGCCCAGTGTGAAGCTCTCAGCAAAAAGAGTCTTGAGCTTCAAAGTGAAACAAAGATCCTCGTATTCTGAAGTTAAGAACCAATCATTAAAGACCTCAATTAGAGGTCCTTGTCCTTACCATTCCCTATGGGAGGTTTTAGAAAAATACAATCCACCTACTTGAGTGTCAGCACTGACATCATTCCATTAAAACTCCTCCAAGTTATTTGCACTTTAGGATGTCTCCGTTAATTGAGGAATGAGACTGCCTCTGAATACTGAGGTTACAATGGCTGGAGGGGGAGCAGTCAATTTGAAAAGGAAAGGGGATATAGAACAGGGAAAATCAGATCTAAATCACAGTGTACAAGCTGGCTCAGAGAAATTCACAGAGCAGATGGCTCATTATGTGAAATGTGGAAGTGGTTGCTGTCATGCTTCTCAAGGAAGGAGTTTGAGAGGAACAGTACCCTTCCCTAGAGATGCACCCTTCATTGATTTGACAAGCCCTTAGAATAGAATGTTGAGCTCCATTTGTAAGATCGCAGGTATTTATCTATCTATTAAGGACCCTGATTTTTTTTCATAGTATCAATTCAATTTAAAAATGTATTTAGTTACATCTATGCATTTGGTTCTATATTTTTAGGAATTCTTTCCCCCTGAAAGCAAAAAAGCCAAAAAGGAGAATGCTATGTACATAAGGTTATGGTATACTCAGTGAGCAAGCCATAGAAACCACATGCTTTCTCAGTTTGTCTGTCAAATATTTTGATCTGATCTGGTATATGGTCCTACAGGTAGGACCCTAATATTTTATCTCTAAATGCTTCCTTTGGGCTGAGGTTTAACTCAGTTGGTAGAGTGCCATGTGACACTCTCTGAGGACCCAGGTTTGGTCCCTACCACTGCAAAAATGGGAGAAGGACATGACAATCCACTCTTGAAGCAATCCCAAAATAGTTAGCCATTGAAAACCCTATGCAGGTCACTGTGAGTCAGACCTGACTAGACAGCACCTAACAACAGCCACAACAAATGCTTCCTTTATTTCTTAATCTCAATTTTGACCCATGTTCTATAAATAAGATGATTACATGCCCTGGTTTGCAAGGACTTTTTCCCCTGGAGAACTTATTAATCACTCTCATTTTTACTCTCAAAGCCCTGATTGAACAATTAATTATATGGTCTCCTGACTGATAAGAAACATGTGATAAAGTAAAATTTAAATCAGAACCACCAAATCCACAAGTTAGAGTACCAAAACAAGACCAAATATTAGAACTAAAAGATGCACTGTCAGGCTGTTTGGCCCTGTTCTTATTTTATGTTCAAAATTTGGAGCTGAGCTTCCTGGTGGCTGGAACAAAAACATTTGAAGAAATCTTAACAGTCCAGCACAATAGGGAAAAAAAAAAAAAAAAAAAGCAAAAAACACCAATTCTTTAGGAAAGGCAGAGAATTACTCTTTCCTAGAGCTTCTATTTTGATTTAAATTAGGAGATACATTTAGGAGGTAGTTTAAATTTTAAAATAATAAAGAACTCAGGGATTTGAGAAAAAGAAAATTGTGAACTAGATATTTCTGTCTTAGGCTCTCACCATAGCAACTGCTTATAAAATCTCACTTAAAAGAATATTCAGGACATATTTCTGTTTCATCCCCTAAAAACACAAATTTCATTTTTGGCTGTAAAGATGCAGCAAAAGAGCTACATTTTTTTTTTTTTTTAGACACTCAGTTTGAATGAACTTTATAAAAAATGTTGAGAATTGGTTACTGTGGAAGAGCCACTAATAAAAAGTAAAAGTATCCAGCACCATAGATTGCCCTGTTTGGAAGGCTCTTTAAAGATGGGCTGAAAAATTCTCTCCTTTCCCATCTAATCCTTGAATACTTTTCAGTAGTCTGTGCAATTGGACATTAGATGCCTATTATAAACCTTCATGCTTTATGAATCATACTACTTTCTGGGGCTATGCCTTACATCATTAGAAATTTTTTGTGCTAACCTAAATCTGCCTGCCCTAATTCATACTTAGTAAACCATGGAAATTGATATTTCTATTCAAACTAATTTGCAGACCAGTGTTTAGCTTTCATTAGGAAGAGAACACACCTGTGATGATCTTTGCAAAAATTCCTTTGTGGCTTCAAACATGCATCATCTCAAATTGCCCCTGTGTGCTAACAGACCTAATTGTGTAGTATGTGCTTGAAGGAAAGATCCAACTTGGCTGTATGTAATATTAATTGATCTAGCAACTTTCTTAAATCTCTTCCATCCTTAGTTGGTATGCAGTATCTATAAATATTTGGCCCTGGGTTCGATTCCCAGCACTGGAAAAATGGGAACAGGATGTGGTAGCACACTCCCAAAACAATCAGCCATCGAAAACTCTATTGAAGGTCGCTATGACTCTGATACGACTCGATGGCACCTAATACACTCAACATCTATAAAAGATCTTACTAGTTGGAAAATGTGGCTACTATTATTTTTAAAGCTAAACTTTCTACAATTTTTAGTATCTGCCTACATGGAAAAGTACTCCTATCCAGCTAAATTTTTAAATTATGAAATTAATTTTTTTCCATGCCAAAAGATTAGTTCATTTGGCTACAACATTCCCTATTACACAGTACCTACAAATCAAGCAGAAACCACATTGTCTAGGACAGAAGAAACACCATCTAGTTCAGAAGGGCACATTTACATTCATTAAGGTCATGTGCATAATTAAGGAGGAAATTATACTCTGCTTTTACAAAAAAAAGAAAATAAAGCCACAGACCAAGTTTGGTATGGAAAGAAGCCTATCTGAAGAGACACAGCTTGAAATGGAAGCCAGGCCATGAGCTCTGGGTTGGGCAGGGCTGGGTGGGCCTCATGGCTAACACTTCCCAGTTTCTAGGTTCTTTAGCAGGTTTGAACCCACTTTCTTTGGTTATAGAACAAAGATGCTTCTATCTGCCTCTCAGGATGGATGTGCACAAGGACAGGAATTAGAACATGGCTGAGTGACATTAGAATAATTCAGGAATGAGCAACCATTTCCATAAAGAATCAGATAGTAAATATTTTTTGGCATTGCAGGTTACATGGTCTCTATACACCTCCTTAACCTTGCTGATAGAGCAAGAAACATACATAGACACTGGATTTAGCTATGCTTCAATAAAACTTTAGTTATTAATAGTGTAATTTGAATTTCATAATGGTTCTTATGGGCCAAGTAATTCGCTTCCTTTTAAAATTTTTTTCAGTTATTATTTAGGAAAGGCAGTCCCAGTTCATCTCAGTTCGAGAGCCATGCAGAAACAGACAGCAAGCCAGATTTGGCTCACAGGATATATATTACCCAAATCTTACAATAACTAAACATTCATTAAGTACTCACTATGTGCCAGACCTTGTTGAAATACTTTGAATGTACCAAGTTAACACACTCTGCAGCCCTTGTTGTTGTTGTTAGGTGCCATCAAGTCATGTCCAACTCATAGCGACCCTCATAGGGTTTTCAGTGGCTGATTGTTTTGGGATTGCCTCAGGAGTGGATTGCCACATCCTTCTCCCATTTTTGCAGTGCTGTGAATCGAACCTGGGACCTCAGATACTGTAGAGCGGCACTCTACCAACTGAGCTAAATCCCAGCCCTGGAAAGAATGTAGTCGTTCCCTTGCAGCCCTAGGAAGTAGATACTATTGTTGTTGTTAGCATTATCCCATTTTATAGATGGAGAGACTGAGGCTCAGTGAAATGAAACCCCTTGCCTGAGATTACACCATTATTAAGTGGTAGGGCTAACCCTTTGTTTCTAGTGTCCGAGCTTATAACCCTCAGCAGTATTACTTCTCACGTTGTTTGTTCATACCGTTGAGTATGGTCTGACTCATCACAACCCTGTGTTGTTTATTAAAAATGTTTATGGAAATAAATCATTGAATGCTTTTTTCCATTTTATGGAGGTCAGAGCAAGAATAAGTAGAAATATCATTTAAAGGAAACCATCTACAAGTAACTATCTATGGTCTGAATATCAAGCTGCATTTGATAAATGTCAAGAGTCAGCTAAAACTTGTTATATAAGAGTACCAAAAAACATCAACTGAAAATTTTTGTTTTCAGGGAAGGAAACATGAGATACATTCAGGAAATGAATAAATGATCCATCTACCGTAGTAATTTGGACATTTAAAGAGACTCCATAACATGGACGCAGTGGTGCACGCTTGTAATCCCAGCAAGTCAGGAGGTGGAGGCAGGATAATTGCAGGTTCAAGGCCAAAGGTAGCCTGCATAATTTAGCAAGATCCTGCCTCACAATAAAATGTAAAAAATGGGCTGAGTTTACTGGCTCATTGGTAGAGTGCATGCAAATCTTATATGAGACCTTAGGTTAAAGATCCCAGTACTAGAAAAAGCGAAAGAGAAAGAAAGAAAGACTGACTCATAAAGATAATTTCCACCTCAGGAAAGATGAACAAGGCTCTTCCTTGTGGTACACTTATAATAAATTTCACTTGGCCAGATGTATGGGCCTGATCTGTTATTCACGTGCAGTCTATATTTTGTGCATGAGACTAGGTAGGATGCCTTGATACTGAGAAAAAGGCTTGGCATCCAGGACACCAAGACCTCATCACTAAATAACCCCAAAAGGGAGAAAGGCAGGACTCTGGCCCAGAGTACTTGATAATGTAGCAGAAGGAGCACAAAAGAAGGACCTGGGCAACTTGAATTCCACTCCTAACTCTGTTCGTCTATTAGCTGTGTGACATTGGGTAAAATATTTAACTTCTCTGAACTTCCTGTCCCTTGGTATAATAGTACTTTATCTTCCCTATCCTTGGACAAGAAATGAAAGAGTTTTAGCATGTCGAGTGTACAATACAGATACAGAGCATATGGGCTTAATTGTGTTTAGTGGTGAAACACTAAGACCCAGATACTGCTGTATTTTGTGCCATTTTGCATTCTTCGATGCAGTCTCCTTGATAATAAATAATGATAGATGCTTATCAGACTCTGCCTTATTAAGCTCCTCAGATCTGCAGTGCACCCTGAAGGTGCATGGGGCATGTCTGACTTATAAAGGATGAAGCTCAGAGAGCCATGGCTTACACAGAGTCACTGGCTAGTAACTACAAAGCCCATGCTCTTCTCATACTCTACACATCTTTGATCAATGAGCACATTTATAACAGTGTCAGGACAAGCCTCCCCAGGTGGCCCTTCCTGAGACCTAGGTCAGCAAGAGGAGGCTTCAACACTGCCTTGCTATATCTATAGTTGGTGCTCAAACCAGCTGAAGGCTACTTGAATGAAGTCCAGTTAGATTGGGTAGTACTGACATATAACATTGCAGTGGTTAACGTTTTCTGGCACCAAGTGCATACATTCATTTTAAAGAAGGGGAAATTGAAATTCAGGGAGATGAAAAACTTTGTTTGAAGACACAACAAGAGGACAGGGCAAAACTGGAACCAAATTTCAATTTGCAGCACTCTCCATATTTTTGGGTCATAGGTATATTTCCCATTCCTAAAACCCTCTTGTTTGAAATAAATAAAGCTCATTTCTTATAGTTAGGATTAGTCTGAAAGATACATTGTAAAGAAAAAGGGAGAAATTTTTCTTTCTTTCTCAGAGATGTCCTGGAATAGTTGTGCAGTCTGAGCTGATCCAGCCCTAGTGGCTGAGCCCCCAAGTCCTTGATTTTGTGATCTTCCCCCATTTGCAGGGTAAATTTGGACAGCTGCTGACTGCTGGTGAATGTGTTGTTTAATTTACTTTCCAAGTCACATCTGGAAAATACATGTAGGGGGTTGCATGCTGAGAATAGGTTTGTGCTGTGGTGCTTCATAGGGAAAACTCCATACTGTGGTCACATGAAGGTAATGAAACCAGTGTGCTTTCTCCTACTTGTCCAGTTAAATGAGTAAAAATGTGAACACATGACCTTTATTCCATTTTATTTGTAAAACAAAACAAACCAAAACAGTGGTTGTCAGGAGAGAGGACGGAGGACAGAAAGAGAGGAGGTAGAAGCATGCATGTTTCCATGGTCTCCCATGGGCCTATCGAGATGCTAGGGGAAGGAGCAGTCCAATTACTATGTAGGACCTTTTCCCTTCAATGTTTTTAAAATTTAAGGACTGCAAATGTTTGGAAGAAAGGGAAGAAGAAGATGGCCCCATATAGTCAGGCTTTGTGTCCGATACTTTAAGCAACCTATATTGACATTTTATCCTGAAGACAGCCTTGCACAGTAGCAACATCCCATTTTACAGATGTATGAGCCAAGTCTTGGAGAGATTGAATGACTTGCCCAAATATACACTTAATGGTATTGAAAGCAGAGAGCAAACCCAGTAGCAGAACCCTGAAGGGAAAACAATGCAAATCCAGAATTGAGAAGCCTTGCCTTTCCCTCTGTCATTTGCCGCCTCAAATTTGCTTCCCAGGGAAACAGGAAGTCATGAGTAAGGGGGATGTGCAGAGAAATCCATGATAATATGGTATGTGTGTTCTTCACATTTTTCTCAGGCCAAAAAATGGTGGCAAGTATTGTACAGGGCGTAGAATGAAGTTTAAATCCTGCAACACAGAGCCCTGTCCAAAGCAGAAGAGAGACTTCCGGGATGAGCAGTGTTCTCAGTTTGATGGCAAGCATTTTAACATCAACGGTCTACTTCCAAATGTGCGCTGGGTCCCCAAGTATAGTGGAAGTAAGTACATCTGGGAAGGTGCCCATGGCAGACTGGTACTGGGTCCTGGCACGGAAGTTACATTGTGTCGTGTTTTTCCTTTCCAGTTTTGATGAAGGACAGATGCAAGTTATTCTGCAGAGTGGCAGGGAACACAGCCTACTATCAGCTCCGAGACAGGGTGGTTGATGGAACTCCTTGTGGCCAGGGCACAAATGATATCTGTGTCCAAGGCCTTTGCCGGGTAAGTCCCAGGTAGCATTTTCTTCACTGTGCTGTCCTATTGCAAAGCTGTGATAGGTGGCTTCATTAATAGACTAGCAACTGTTCCTATGTGTGTGTTGTCTTGTGGATGATGGTTCTCAAAGCATATTCCTTGGACTAGCAGTAGCATCAGCATCTTTTGGTTCTGAGTCATGCTCTACCAAAGTTTGAGAACCACAGCCATAGATTTTTCTTGACATTTTCAATCTCTGTGGCAGTCTTCATAAATTCTCCCCTTGCAGATTTTTTTGTACGTGTTTATACATACATTCCTTTGAGTGCTTAAGGTTAAAGCCAAATTCTTCCTGACAGCAAGTTTCTTGGAGTGAAGATCTGTGCTCCAGAAAGGTGTCAGGAGGAGAAGCTGGCCTCATTCAGATATCTCTTCATGATTTTAACTGCAATGCTTTATCCTGAGACATGCCTGTCCGTTATTCTTGGAGGATACACTGAAAAATTTCTGGCAGATGGCAAAGCATCAGAGTGGTGATTTCTTGAGGGCTTGATACCAGTTTGCTGTCCTCACTGGTCAGAAATCATTACTAACCCAGCTGGGTTCTGAGCTGATGTATCTGTTCCTTGCTTATCCTCCAAAGGCCAACTGGAGTTCCTAGTCAGTCAAAATTGATTGAAGAAGCCCCAAAGAGTGGTACCTACTTCCCAGCTTAGACCTGCAGTGCAAATTCCCTTGTCTGTCCACGTCATTGCACCGCCTTGAGTTTCTTTTTAAAGATTAGTTCCCATAAAGGAAAAAAAAAAAGGGACAAGAATATGTACTCTCTTTTCCAGGTCATCTAGTTGTTTCCAGTGTCCTCCACTGAGCTTTGTCTACACTGCTACATTGTATTAATACATGAAGAATTTCCAGAGTCATGCTGTGCCGTACATGCAGAGCCAATATTTTAAACATGGGGGATTTCACATCAAATCAAATTTTCCAAAGTCTCTTGAAAAACTGAAAATGTCAGCATTGGTCTTTTGGTCTAAATGGCAGTAGTGGCCTAGAGTGGTCAGTGGCTTCTTCCTTAAGGTGCACATGAGCTCTTTAGTTAGATACAGTCCTCACCACCAGTCCACCTCCTTTTTTTGTTTTCCTCATTCCTGATCATTTTTCCCATCTGTTCTGCTTATTTGTAGACCAGTGCATCTCAAACTTCCATCTGTGCATGAAGCACCTGGAGGAAACCTTGTTAAAATGCTAACTGATTCAGTAGATCTGGGTGGGGCCTGAGATTCTCCATTTCTAGCACCTTTCAAGGATGCTGTGTCTACAGGTCCAAGGACCATATCTTAAATACCAAAGTGTAGGAATTTGAGTTCTCAACCTCACCAAGTTTAAAGGGTTATCACGTTCTTGTCTCTTTGGATGCACACCGTTGAAAGAAACACATTACTTGCCATTTTATTATCTCTTTAATACTTACCATTTATTTCAAATGTTTTCTTTTTAAAAGCAAGCTGGATGTGATCATATTTTAAACTCAAAAGCCCGGAGAGATAAATGTGGGGTTTGTGGTGGCGATAATTCTTCATGCAAAACAGTGGCAGGAACATTTAATACAGTACATTATGGTAAGAATCTGCTCCTAAGAACCATGAGAAGAGAACGTTTAAAAATTGTGAGCTACATGTAATATATAAAAGTATTAATGTCAATCATAAAATCAGCCTCATTACAGTACATTATCCATCTGGCTATAAGGCACCTTATAGTGAGAATTTTGTTTCCTTGTTGCCCACCTTTTATTTTGTTCTTAGAGAAAGTGAACTTTTAAGCAAAACAATGACATTCTGGTAAATTCTTTTCAGGTTACAATACTGTGGTTCGAATTCCAGCTGGTGCTACCAGTATCGATGTGCGTCAGCACAGCTTCTCAGGGAAATCAGAAGATGATAACTATTTAGGTAAGATGCAATGCCCCTTTCCATTTGCAGGAATTCTGGCTTTCTTTCCAGAGTACCTGCTGCATACTCCTTCCTTCCTTCTTTTGCACATGGGGATCTCTCCTTTTTTTATAAATGTAGTTGATCTTGAAATTCATTATTTTATTTCACTCTCACACATACACCCTGAGAATATTGATTCAAGGGTTACGTGGTTGCACTATTCAATATCAAAGGATTTGCTGTGGATTTTACAAATAGAAAGGCTCCAAGTTAGATTTTGAAAGTACTTACCCCCTAAGATTAGCATAAATCTTGGCTCTCATTGAGTCTTTTTAAAAATCTGTCCTGTGGGTGACTGACTTGCAAATACTTTATTAGAGGCATTATTTGACTTAATTTTTATGTTATTGGCTCTAACCAGGAGCAGACCCCTGATGAGTCTATTCAATATTTTATTATGCCTGGTCAGTCCAAAAGATTCTATAATGGCATGTATTTTTCTCAGGTCATGACTACAGTGGCCTACTTTCTTACTTTGCAGATTCTTCATCCTTCTCTCAGGATTAATTCATATCTATTTCTTTTACTTAACCATATAATTTGTCCATATCTATTTCTCATATTTAAACAACACCCCAAAGACTCTGTTGATTTTTAAGCAGTTTTCCCAGCCAAGTCCCACTTTAATTTATTATTTACTAAATTACTATGAGTGAAATTTGTCCAACTGCCCTTTAAAAGAAGGACATGGGGAATAGAGAAATGGCTGAAAGGGACTCAACTGCTCACATTGCACATCTAAGCTTCTGTTAGCCACAAAGCCTGGCCATGGCTTGTACTCAGATACAGAAGAAATCAGGGCAGTCTTGCTGGGCAGTGAATTTTTTAAAGAAATGTGCTTTCCCTCTTATAATATCCAGGCAAGAACTCTATTTATCCATTTGACTATAGCCTCTATAGAGGCTTAATCCAGGCAGTTTGCTTTGCCAAGCTAGTTAATGAGTACTTGTTGAATCAAATTAGAACCTACATCTGTATTTTGAAATGTCTGCATGAACTGGTGCATTGATAGGCAGTGATCCTTTAGCCAAGCATACTAATCATGCTTATTTATACATGGCTGTATTGTCACATTTTCTGCTCCATATGACCTTTATTCCAATATGCACCACCATTGTTTTAAGTAAAAATAAACAAAACAGACCAAAAAAAACTAATAAAAATCCCTGTCTTCTTGAAGCCTACTTTTTCATTGGAGGAAATAGATGATGAATAATAATTTAATAAATAAACTCTATACTATTAGAAGGTGATCACTGGTATTAAAAATCAGAACAACACAAAGGAAATTGAAATACCAAGGATAGGGTAAGACCAGGGGAGCTGAGATGTTTGAAGCATACAGGGTAAAGGGCTATCTTGGTGAATAGCATTCCAGACAATGGGCAGAGCCTTTGCAAAATCTTTGCAGTAGGGGTGTGTGTGGTTTATTTGAAGAGCAGAGTGAAATCCAGGTATCTATTGCTGAATGAGCATGGAAGAGAGTCCTAGATTGAATTAAATAGGCAACAGGAGCAGTCATATAGGACCATATAACTATTGTAAGCCCTTTAGTGTGAATTCTCAGAAACATGTGGAGCACTATTCTGTTGCCTTTGAGCCAAGGAATAGTGTGATATAATTGTATTTATATTCTCAAAAGAAGACTATGGCTATCGTATTGAGCATAGATGGTAAGAGAAGACTGTAGGTACAGCACCAACACTTGTAAGGAAGTTATGCCAAGAATACAAAAGAAATGCTGATGGTTTGGCCCCAACGGGGAGTGCAGAGGTGGCCACATGTGGTCAGATTCTGGATGTCTTTTGAAGTTGGAGCCATTATGATTTGTTGATGGATTGAACATGGTGTGTGAGAGAAAGGGAGAGGTCAAAACTGTTTTGGAATCAAAGGGAGTAAAAAACTCCAAGATTTTCACCTAAGCAGTGGAAAGGTAGATTTATCATCAACTGAGATGAGAAGACTTATTACTTATTCATGCAAAGTCAGGGCTCTAGCTTTGCATCTTCAGCCCAAGATACAAAGCCTATACATGATAGGTGCTAAGTAAATGATTGCTAAATTATTGAACAGCCATTGCTCATGCTGTCTTTACTGAGTACCTACCTCTATACATTAAGGAGGGTGAAATGAGCTTAGAGGTAGAGATTCACTCTTCCTTCCTTTCTTTTTTTTTTTTTCTTTTTTTTCCTTTTGCAGTACTAGGAGTTGAACCCAAGGCCTCATGCCTGCTTTGCAAGCACTCTGCCATTGAGCTGAAACCCTGGCCCATTTTTCACTTCCTATTTTGAGACAGGGTCTCACTAAATTATGTAGCCTGCCTCTGGCCTCAAACCTGTGATTCTCTGGCCCTTGCCTCCCAAGTCACTGAGATTACAGGTAGCACCCAGCAACCATCCCTTTTTGTAAAGGCCAGAAAGTCTTACTTGTAGAAAATTCGCTGATGACTGCATTAGCTTTTTACCACCATAAATGTACAACTAAGTGGCAACTTTATAAGAAAATTAACAGGACTAGTGCTGTAGCTCAGGGGTGAAGCATATGCTTAGCCGGGATCAATTTCCAGCACCACAAACACACACAAGAGAATTAAAATAAGACAATTAACAAAGTTCTTGGGACCATTTTCCAATTAGTTGGGGGGAATCCCACAGTTCTCATGCCACCACTGTGCAAAATAGGTCAAGCACTATTGTCCCTGTAGTTGATTATAAATGCGAGCATGTGACTCTGTGTCCCAACTCCTTCCTAATTAAATCAAGCAGCATTGCATGTAGCCTCCCTTATAAATTAATTTCTTGTGCTGAAAGCTATGTTATATTGCCCATTTATTCACCTCAAAAAGAAGGACTCTTTTCCATTCTTCTATTTGGGAAAATAATCTTCTCCAAATAGTGGCTTCAGTTTGGTTCAACTTAGTCATCATATTTCAGTTTCCTGAATTTGCGGAAGGCCTCCCGATAACCTTTATTCTTCACTGGAGGTTCTTAATCTCCTGATAAAGAATGAAAACAAAATTAAAGAAGATTTGTGATTAGTGACAGATAGTCTGAGCCACTCAGGGCTCCTTAAGAGAATATTATCAGAAAGTCACTTGTTGGCCTAAGAAAGTCTCTTTAAAAGCCAATGAGAAGTGTGCAAGCATTGCTTGCAAGTCACAGTCTACTGAATGTGAAAGCTGAGACCTCAGAGCCTTTGAACCTCACAGTGGTTCCTTAAGAAGTTAGAAAGAATTTGATGTCATCAAGTCTGGGATGTGTGAATGTTTACTCTTGGCTTGAAGCAAGGTGCAGCAGAGCACTGAAGAGACTGTGCAGCCCATGCTGAGTTTTGCTGCATGCAGTCGCTGCTATTCTGTTGCTAAGTGACCGTCATCCTTATTCATGATGGTTGTATAAAGGTCAGTCAAGCCATACTCTCCCTGTGTGTTTTGGTGCAGGAGCAGTTTCCAGGAGAGAGGGTCTTTGTAGTAACTCAGTTCTGATGGGTGCAATGGGAGGGAAATCAACCCAGGAAATTAGCTCCCCTAATCGCATTAGCAGGAGGCCAAGCAGGAGACTCTTATTTTCAGGAAACTATTTGTTTCACAAGGTACCGAAGCAGAAAGTCTCCCTGTCAAAGGCCATCCTTTCACAGAGACCCCTCCTTCTTCTTGGGTTAAAGCCAAGTCGTACCTTAGCTTCCATGTTCCTATCTCTTTAGAAGAAAAAGTAGCCATTTCTGTGATGCTTATTTGTCTCCAAGACACTTAGCTCTTGATTAATTGTGGCAGTGGGAAGTCAGGAATCGATTCAGTGTAAGATAAAACAGAAATTTCCTTTCATCTTTGACTTTATAGACATCTGGGGGCAAACCATTTACCAGAGCAGATCATAAGAGGAGCTATACATCATTTAAGCTCGTCTCATTCCTCACTCACCATTAAATGGAATAAGGAATACATAGTGAGGAGTTAAATGCCCCCAAGTCAGAATAAGCGTGAGAGGACTCTTGAGGACATGAGGAAAGACCACCAGAATTAACTTAGAAGAGACCATCACTCCTTGTGAACAAAACCGGATTACACTTAATTCACAGAACTGACATGTGACATTTCACTCCCCTCTTTTTAGTGGAGCATCAGCTGCATAGCTAACATGCGACTTAACTTGGAAGAACTGGGTGATTTTGCAGACAGCACATCGTGCTGTCACCATGTAAGTGACCCGCTTTAGGCAGCAGCCTCAGGATGCCTGAGGTGCCATGGAAACAACCTCATCTCCAGTCAGTGACCCATTGAAACTCTTGCATCTTGCATGACTGATGGTTTTGCACCACAGGAGCTGTAGGCGAGACAAGGTTGTTTGAGGTTTATACCCACGGGGCAACAGTCATCTGGCTGGGAGCACTCTATTCTCCTTGTTGTGAATGTCAGGTTCAATCACTGGCTCATGGACGTACAAGAGCAAATTTTAAAATATTCTTTAGTTGAATAAAAAGCTTAGGCAGTCTAGCAAAGCAAATTATTTAACTTGTTAAAAATCTGTAACATAAGCATATTTGGTTTCTATTTCTAAACAAAAGACAGAATACATGAATTAATTCATTTGACAAACATTTGCTGACTCTCTTCTTGGAAAATTTTAGTGGTTAACAAGTACTGGAGGCTGATTTTTATGATTTGAAGCCACCTGGCCTTGGGAAATTAAATTAATCTCTAAGTCATGCTTTTCCCATAAGTTGGGTATCTGTAACAGGCCCAACCTCACAGAAGTGAGATAAGGAGAGCTTTTGCATGTAGGCTTTATGATCTGCCAGGTGGTATAGGCACAAAGGTGGCTGAATACATGGGAATGGAATACAGAGATACAGAGGACCAACTTAGCCTAAAATGAAACTAAAATTGTATAAGTACTAGAGGGAAAAGTTTTGATTGGAATTTTATCTTGAAATTAATCTAAAAGGATAAAAATAAATTAATCTTACATTCAGCAAAACTATGTCTTAATTTTGATCTTGCTAAGGTTTTTAGAATGGAGAATAAAGCATCCAGTAAGTATTTTTGCATAAGTTGTGTGGTCAAGCCATGTGATAGGAAAGTAATACCTTCTTCACTTTAAGTTTAAACTGAACAGTAAAATCTGACAGGTATTCAATTTAGAGGAGCTTTCTGGGACTTTATTGACTTTACCAGTTAGCTCTCTTGACCCTTTCATGAGTAAATTATTTCTTCTAAAGCAGTTATTGTCTCATCCTTCTTGTCAATTTTATTTCCTTTTCCCCCTTGTTTTATTAAGGTTTATGCAACAAATAAAAATTGTGTGTAAGCTGGGTGTGGTAGTGCACATGAGAAGATCGCAAGTTCTAGGCCAGCCTCTGCTACTTGGTGAGACTCTGTCTCAAAAAAAAACAAGGACTGGGGATATAGCTTAGTGGTAGACTACTTGCTTGGCATAAGATCCTGGGTTTGATTCTCAAGCACCAAGAAAAAAAAAAAGGCATGTAAGTGTAACAATTAATGTTTTGATATCACGAAAACCAAGATGATTGGTATATGCATCTTAAATAGTTACCATTTTCCTATATTTCTCTGTGTGTGCATGAGATAAGAGCACTTAAAATCTTCCCTCCTGAGCCAGGTGTGCTGGCGCATGCCTGTAATTCCAGCAACTCAGGACGCAGAGGCAGGAGGATCTCAAGTTTGAGACCAGAGGCAGTCTGCGTAATTTAGCAAGACCCTGTCTCAAAAAGTAAAAATATGGGCTGGGCATGCAGCTCAGTGGTCCAGCACTTGCAAAGCATGCAAGTGTGAGGCCCTGGGTTCAATCCGTAGTATTGGGGAAAAAAAAGAAATCTACCCTCCTGGCAAATAGTCACATATTATACACTAGGTATCCAGAACTTATCTTTCACAACAAAAACTTTGCACCCTCTGACCACCTCCCTACTTGCCCTCTATCTAGCCCCTGGCAACCACCACTGTACTGTCTGATTCTGTGAGTCTTACTGTTGTAGATTTCATAATTGATCTAACTCAATCAGGTCCTCATGTGGCCAGGAGTTTGACACTTGATTCAGGCAATTTTCCAATATCACTTCTTCAGTGACTCACCTTTTACAAGATTTAGAATAGATCAATTAATTCTTTAAAAAAAAAAAAGTTTTATTGATCACCTTCCATTTGCTCTTCAAGAAGCCAAAGTACACTAGTGAGTAAAATAGCACCAACATCCTTGCCCTTATGGGACTTTCAGTCTTGTTTGTGTGTAAACAAAGTTCCATGGAGAATAATCAAGGTGGAAAAAGAAAGAGAAATATGCAGTCTGTGCTGGCAGTGGGAGACACTTGTGGTTTTAAAAAGAATGGATTGGGCAGATGTGTTAAGTTTTTACTGTGTAGCAAGTCATCTTAAGACACAGCAAAATGTCTTAGAATCATAAACTCATGCTCTCTGTCAGCTTCTCATGTCAGGAATTTGGGAGCAGAGTGGCTGGGTGTTTCTGGCTTGAGGTCTCTCATGAGGTTGTGGTTACAATGGCAGTTAGGGCTGTGATATCACTTGGAGGGTGGACTGGGCCTGGTGAATCTATTTGCGAATGTCCCCCTCAGAGGCCGTTGGCAGAGGGTCCCAGTTCTTCACTGATGTTTGCAGGAAGCCTCCTCACAGGATCTTTCCAGTGTGGCAGCTGGCTTCTCCTAAAACCAGAGATTCTTAGAAGAGCAAGGTGGAGCCACAGTGCCTTTGATCTGGCCTTGGAAGTCATCCTCCATCATAGCTTCAATATCCTAGTGATTTTGCCATCAGGTCTGTTCAGTAGAGAGGTGGTGGGGGATGAAGCAGAGGGTGAATGCCAGGAAGAAAGCATCACTGGGGCCATGGTTCAGGGTACTTGCCAGAGCAGGCTTCCCTGGAAAGGTGACATTTGAGCATCACATTGACCATGTATTTTCACCTTTCAACTTTTATCAAACAAAGACGTTAAGACTCAATGTTGTTGTTGTTAGGTGCCGTCGGGTTGGGATCTGACTCAGCGACCCTGCGTACAACAGGCAAAACACTACTGTCAGTGCTTCTCTGCTGTTCCTAGGTTTTCAATGGTGGATTGATTTTTGGGAGTGGTTTGGTGGATCCTTCTCCCAAGCCTATAGCACCTGGTGTTCCCAGGTGGTCCCCCATCCAAGTACTAACCAGACCCGACCCTGCTTAGCCTCCAAGATCTGATGGGATCGGATGCCACAGGGCTACTGCTGCAGGCTTAAGACTCGATAGGCTCAACTAGTTATAATATATATGTATGTATGTATATTGTTGTTATTAGGTGTCGTGGAGTCAGGTCCAACTCATAGTGACCTTATGTACAATAGAAAGAACACTCCCTGACGCTGTGCCATACCCACTGCTGTGTCAGTGCTTCTCTGCTATTCATAGGGTTTTCAATGGCTGATTGTTTGGGGATTGTTTTGGGAGTGGGCTTCCAGGTCATTTTCCCATTTTTGTGGTGCTGGAGATCAAAGTCAGGGCCTCAGAGAGTGCAAAGCAGCACTCTACCAAATGAGCTAAACCCCAGCCCATACATATATGCACATACATGTCCACACACATATGGAATCAGTTGTATGAATATTTAGTTCATTAACGTACTTTCAAACCATAATTATTTTTCCTCCCTCTGTAATTCCTATAACTATGTCTTATGTAATAAACCTCAGGCTAACTCAGATCCATATTTTGTATTTCACTTAGTTTTTACAGACACCATGAGGGGTAGGTGTTTCTACTCCAATTTAGATATAAAGAAATGGAGACAAAGGGGGAAAGTGTTCCCAGGCCACACAGCTACCACGTGGCAAGCCCAGAATGTGAACTCGTACCCATCTGGCTTGGATCACTTTTGCCCCTCACTGCCTATCAGTGTATTATTTCATGTTTCACACAGTTAGTCATTGATAGCAAATCAGCAATTTGTCTTTTCTCATCTACAGCTTTATCGAGCAGTAAAGGTGAATTCTTGCTAAATGGAGACTTTGTTGTCACAATGTCCAAAAGGGAAATCCGGGTCGGGAATGCTGTGATTGAGTACAGCGGGTCCGACAACGTTGTGGAAAGAATTAACTCCACAGACCGCATTGAACAAGAACTTTTGCTTCAGGTAAAAAGTTGGCCATCAGCCCAAGACCCTTTTCTTTCACTGGGAATCACAGTCCTGCAAATATCTCTCCTTTTTGTCCATGCACTGCAGGTTTTGTCGGTGGGAAAGTTATTTAACCCCGATGTGCGCTATTCATTCAATATTCCAATTGAAGATAAACCTCAGCAGTTCTACTGGAACAGTCATGGGCCCTGGCAATCATGCAGCAAACCCTGCCAAGGTATATGCTTGGAGTTTAAGTTTTGGGCATCTGAGGAGTTTTTGAAATTTTCTTTAAGGAATAATTATGTGCATACTATCTGAAAACCTTTATGAATCCTTTCATTTCCTTTCTTTGGATCTGGCTAATCATTTGGGGCTGGCAAGTTGAACTTTTCAAGAGATTCAGACTATGTTAGATTTCCTCATCTGAAGAGATTTGTACACATGTGTAAAGCCAAGCAAAATCAGTTCTGCTACTTTGGTTTTCCAAAAGCATGGTTGTAATAGTCATATTGTATGTTACTTATTTTGTTTCCTTTTGTTAAATAGAGTGGGCAAACTACAACCACAAGGTCAAATCCAGTCTGCTACTTTCTTTTATCAACAAAATTGTATTGGAAAACAACCAAACCAATTTGCTTATATATTGTCTATGACCAGGTGTTCTGGCCCTGTGATGGAAGAGTTGATATCATCATATGGGCAATCAACTGAAAATATTTACTGTTTAGCCTTTTACAGAAAATTATTAGAAATCCTCGGTCTAAATAATTTACAGAATAGATTATTTTCTCTGCCTAATATTTTTTCTCTCTGCTTAGGGGAGCGGAAACGAAAACTTGTTTGCACCAGGGAATCTGATCAGCTCACTGTTTCTGATCAAAGATGCGATCGGCTGCCCCAGCCAGGACCCATCACTGAAGCCTGTGGCATGGACTGTGACTTAAGGTGGGGCCTCTGTTTTCCTCCTGATATTTACTCCTGAGCTGAGCAGGTCTGGTGGGAATTCTGCACATGTGTAGATCAGAAGGAGGGGAGCTGATCTTTAGTTACCTTTCCCGTGTTTTGATCAAACAATCTTCAGACAGCTCTCTCTCTCTCTCTAAAACCAATTAGCCAAGACATATACATCTGGATTTCTTGTTCTCTTAAGAATTAAAAAGTTAGTAGAGTATGGCAGTTGTCAGAAAACATTCTCATTTGATCCTCACAACTCACTGAATGGGTTTTGTTCTCAAAATTGAGCCAAAGGTTTTCAAAAGTTTGGTTTAAAAGCCAACAAAAAAAGAGGAAAACCTATCCCTTTATGTACCATGATGTTCTCTATTCACTGCAGAGTGTATTCACACCATAGAACTCGTAGGCACACAAAAGTTGCAGTGCACTTAGATAGAGGTATAGAAGGAACAAATATTTACATATTCACGCAATAAGAAAAATCTGAGACAAGAAATATTGAGTAAATGGAGAATTCTTAAGCTCTCTCATTTGCCTGTGAAGGTGACTATGTCATGCTTAAGTATTAAATAGTCTGGAAGTTGCGTTGTATTATTTGCATGTCAGGTCAATGCAGGTAAGGCGAGGGGCTGCTTTATCCACGTTTTGCAGGGGAAAGACTCAACATAAAGTGGTCTGGGAACGTGGCACAGTCTTACTGTTCATAAGAAGCATTTTGAAGATTTTACATCACTATGCCAAATCCTAATAGTATTGATTACCTATTGTACTAAAGTACAGATTATAAGGCCCTCTTGAGGTTCAGAGAAAAGAGCTTTATTAATTAGTAATGTCTGTCATAGGAGTCAGAGGGCATTGGTGATACATGTGCCTTATCTCTGCCAGCCTTGAAACTCTGACTTCAAAACCAGGACCTTGCTACCCTGGTACACTTCCTCTCTACCTATTATCACAGACCTCCTTGCTCATTGGCTTGCCAAAAAACATTGAGAAAAGTCACTGTAAAAACAAGAAGACATTAAGGTAGACATTTACACATGAACAGTAGGCAAAATCCATAGAAGCCCATTTGCTTCTACCAATTGAGTCAAATTTTCCTGTCAGAAAAAAAAATTTACTTAAGTAGTTGCTGAACTGAATTAATCACTAAGGTTTGCAGAAAAAACCTGAATTGGTGGATAGTTTCTTTGAGGTACAACCTCACTAAATTGAGATAGGTTGGACTTTCAGATTCACCTTATATCCATACTGCCATGTCCCCCATCACTCTGCAAGTAATCATAATAGAGGCAAACATTTTCTTTTTTCTTTTTCTTTTTTCTTTCTTTTTTTTTTTTTTTTTTTTTTTGGCACTGGGGATTAAACCCAGGGCCTCACACCTGCATGCTTTGCAAGTGCTGTACCACTGAACTGCACTCCCAGCTCTTATTTTTTTTTTTTAGGTTTTTGAACAGGGTCTCGCTAAATTATGCGGACTACCTCTGGTCTTGAACTTGCGATCCTCCTGCCTCCACCTCCCAAACAACTGGGATTACAAGCGTGCACTACCGTGCCCGGCGAGGCAAACATTTTTGAAGAATTGGTTTTTAACAGTTATATATTATCCTATTGATATTTACATATTGGGCTGGGATTTAGCTCAGTTGGCAGAGCACCCCTCTATGGTCTCTGAGGTCCCGGGTTCAATTCCCAGCACCATAAAAATGAAAGAAGGATGTGGCAATCCACTTCTGGGGCAATCCTGAAACAATCAGCCATTGAAAACCCTATGTTGGACATGACTTGATGGCACCTAACAATGACAAGTATCCATATTAATAGGATAGTTTTTCTTATTGTACTATTATATGTATTATCTTCTATCATCCTAGTTATATAATTAATAGCTTATTAATTTCTCAAAACACCACTATGATATAGGTATTATCACTGTTTTACAAATAAGGGAAAATCAAGGTTGAGGGAAGTTACTTGAGTTGCTCAAGGTCACACAGCTTATTAGCACAGCAACTGAGGTTTAAATACAATCCATCTGACCCTTGAGCTCCTTAAACCCTAGGAGGAAGTTGTCCTTAAACCCTAGGAGGAAGTTGTTTTTAGTCTTAAGTTAGTCATAATGATGAGTGATACTCATGCAACTCATTTAAAGGAGCTTTTCTTCCTACGTGGGGAGAACTAGTTTCCACCCCAGTTTTCCATACCATTCGTATTTCTGACCTTACCTGTTATTTCCCCACTGTCTCAATCAGACCAGAACTGGTCAAGTCTCAAAGGATAAATGCAAGCTGTGCACGGTGGCACACGCCTGTAATCCCAGTGGCTTGGAAGGCAGAGGCAGGAGGATCGCAAGTTGAGACCAGAGGCAGTCTGGGTAACTTAGTGAGACCCTGTCTCAAAAAGTAAAAAAAAAAAAAAAGGCTGGGGGATGCAGCTCAGTGGTCCAGCACTTGCAAAGCATGCAGGTGCGAGGCCCTGGGTTCAACCCCCAGTACCGCAAAAAAAAAAAAAAAAAAAAGAAAAGAAAAGAAAAAGACACCACCTCCATGGCACTTGACAACAATTCAAAGGTTACCCAAGGAGCACCAATTTCAGGGTGGAGATGTTTGAGCTGTTACTTCATGAAACTAGTATTTTTCACTTTGAGCAGATTCCAGAGTGAGCCCCAATTTAGTATGTAATGGTGCAGCCTTATCTGAGACCTTCCAAATGTCCTTCTGCATTGGGAATCTTTATACATAACATTCATACAGCCCTTACTAAATTAATGCATTTAAAAGTAGGCTCAATCTGAGAGATTGTTATGTAGGATTATGCAGAAGATCTCAAATGGATTTCTCCTTACTGTTTGATGTGTACATGATATTTAAAACTTACTTGGAAAAAAACCACCAAATGTAGCAGTAATAATAAGGTATAACAATGGCTACTTTCTTAGAGCATCTTTCATGTGTCATTTAAATGAGACATACACCTTGCTCCCACTTAATCCCCCAAATAGCCTTATGAATGGATCCTATTTTTCCCTAATTCACAGCTGAGGAAGCTGGGGCTGGGTGAGTTGGAATGACTGACTTAGGGTCGCTTTGTTCATACATGTTAGAGCTCACATTCACACCCAGCTAATTCTAATTTTGTAACTCATCCTCTGATTTTCATTAAAAGTCTTTCACAATACTTGGGTAAATCCAGGGCTTAAAGTCTTCATTTCATATGGTAGCTTTTTCAGATGTACAATTCTAAATTTCTCATTTGTAAAAAGTCACCTTTTTTGAACATTGAATTTAAAAAGAAAAAAAAAAACCCACCTCTACTGAGGTCAAGTGAAGATGGCAGCTCAGAGCACAGAGTCCAAGGGTAATGGCACCTCTGAAGGGTAGACAAGATAGTGAAGAGATTGCACCCATGTCTTTGGGCAAAAATGACAGACCATAGTGTGTGAGAATTAAGAAGTGAAAAGAAAAAGGCGTTTTGGATTAACATATAAAGTCTCATAATGAAACAAATGTATGCTCATGCCCAAAATTAGATAGAAGATCATGGCTTTTGTCAATGGTCAAACTCATCTTTTATTGGCTTTTACAGATTGTTAGAAAAAAGTAAAGTTGGTCACTAAAAAATACACAGACACAAACCAAGCCTAAAGATTTGCTGTATTCTCTGTCCACCTGATGATCAGTATAATCATGGTTTATGCTAATTATGGGCCAGTAGCTGTACATAAAACTGAAAGACTGTAGAAGGAGTTGTAACTAATTGGGCAAATTCCAAAACAGATTTCTCAAAACCCACATTTGTGTGTCACTAGTTCTATGAAATGGTCTTTGTCAAGCCCTTCTGAACATCTCCTTTCCCATATGGAAATTCACAATGCTGAGCAATATTTTGAAGGCCCTTAAGAAGATCTGTAATATAGAAATCTGTTTAATTTAGTAGTTTTCAAAATCATTTAATCCCTTCTCTTAATATCCACATCTACACAGGCAAAATCATATATTTCCTGTGTCCACTTATTGATACATTGGCATATGCTTTTCTGAAATATAATAATTAATGCAATTGGATTTTATATTCCATGGAATGAACTGAATGTACTTACAACTAATGTTCACAACTAAAGAGCAAAGCCCAGAAAGAGAATGTGAAACAAGTGATAGCATTTTGAGAAGACTTTTCATAAGGTAGTATCATGACCTTTCCACAGACTCTTCAAGGATCTCTGCTCAGATTCTGGGGATCATGTGTATATTAGGGAAATGACTTTTGCAGCCTGAGTTGTTGGGCTTGTGGAGGCAGGACGCCTGTGTCCCTTATCCCGGATGGAAAATAACCTTTCCACAAGGAAATGGTGACGAAAGCAAGAAGAAGGTAGCCAAGAATCAAAGTGCAGATGAAAGTTCCAGATGCCTCTGTTGAATTGGTCCACATTTTTGCCTCACTTCCTGCAGGAAGTGAGAGTTTGCCTTTGCAAAACTGTGGCAGGATGAGATAAAGTATTGATTTACAAGCCTTCATTGAATATGTTCCAGGTTAGAATAAAATCCCCCCACTACAGTGTCACTATAATGGAAAATCTCCATAGCCCACCTTACTTGCCAATGGTCACCTCTCACCTACTTTGGGACATTAGTGAGAAACTCAATACCAAGTATGAATCTTCATCCAGATTATTGTTCATAGAAGATCTCTTAGAACACTGGAAATCAGCAAATCACCCTATTTCTGATCAGTAGAGTATTAACAATCAAGAGAGAACTCAAACGAAGATCAAAAAGAAATTATCTCTTTTGGATTTATAACTCTAATCAGCAAAAAACACTTCAAGAGCACTTATTAGACTATTCTATTAAAATTAAGCATTTTGTTTTATTTTTCAAAATTTAAGCCCTGCCGATTATGTTTCTGATGCATTAACAAACTGGGCAATTCATCAGGACATTCTCAGCACCTACTGAGTGCCAAGAAAGTCTCATTATAAATATTGCGGATATGAAGATGACAAAGACTTACAGATTCAAATCTAATTTTAAAATTTTTATAGAATATAGCTCATGTCCCCAAGGATTTTACAATCCTTATTCCCAGATAATAATGTTTAGCACATTTGAAATTAACGATTCCAGTCCAAATCATTAGTTCCTTTATTAATGCACACGATTTTCATTGAGCAGTTTCTAGCACAGGTCTGTAAAATGGAGGGTACCTGGAATGTATTTCCAAGAACAGTTGTCAGTTGTAGAAGCCAAATGAGATGCTGGATGGCATGAACTTTTTATATATAAAATTGCTTTGTTTTGCTTTGCTGAATCTCCATTTTTTTTTTCTTTTTGGTTGCTTGAATTTCAGGCTATCAGGGGAGAGTCTTCACATACATAGGACTTCTGGATATCATTCTCTGACATATACATTGACAGGCATGAAAAATACATGGATATGTTGGTTTGAAATTGGATTTTAGTAACTGATTGTGGCTTTAAGCTTCACAGTATTTGAGTTAAGAAATAACAAAGAACTCAGCTCCTCCACTAGTTGGATAAGCATATATATTTAACAGAAATGTTGGTTTCTCCCCATTATTTATGTCTAGGTGGCATGTTGCCAGCCGGAGTGAATGCAGTGCCCATTGTGGTTTGGGTTACCGCACTCTAGACATCTACTGTGCCAAATACAGCAGGTTAGATGGGAAGACTGAGAAGGTTGATGATAGTTTTTGCAGCAGTCAACCTAAACCAAGCAACCAGGAAAAGTGCTCAGGAGAATGTAGCACAGGTGGCTGGCGCTATTCCGCATGGACTGAAGTAAGTTGGTTCTAACTCCAAGAGAATGCTCTTGAATACTAAACCTGATGAGTTGATGGAGGCTCCCTCTAGGATGTTGTTAAGGCCCGTTTAGGCTGCATGGGAAAGAGAAGCACAACTGATTTATAATGCCTGACCCCATTCCAGCTCTGCAGGAAACAATCTCATGATTGATATGTAATGTCTGACATGGGCATGACATTTGGAAATTTTTGAGAGGTAAAACTAATCAACTAATCACTTTTTATAACCCACAGCCCATTTCTAGTTTTATTTTCCTATGCCAATGATCTAATACTAACTTCATTAAAAACCTGGTAAATAGATAACGTGAAAAGACCTCTCAAAAATAAAAACCAGAATTGACCAGGGTTGGCTATTTGTTTCTTAAGGGTTGGAAAGACAGCATAGCCAGGATCTTTGAGTGTGCTTTATAAGAAACTCAACCAAGGTTTTGGGTTGCTTTTTTTTTCCCCCTTCTTTTTTTTTTGTCCTAACAGTGTTCTAAAAGCTGTGATGGGGGAAGCCAGAGGAGACAGGCTATTTGCGTCAACACTCGAAATGATGTCCTAGATGATAGCAAATGCACACATCAGGAGAAAGTCACCATGCAGAGGTGCAATGAGTTCCCTTGTCCTCAGTGGAGATCTGGAGATTGGTCAGAGGTGAGAAGGGAGGGCTATTCCACCCTAGATCATTTCAGATGCCGTAATTCTCTGTTTCCCCTGGTTTTTTGAAGGCTAAACCTGCTGAGCCTTTCTCTCGCCTGCCTTGAGGACACAGCACCTCAGTTCTCCACCTTCACTGTGATGTAGCACTGGGTAATACTATGACCTCAGAGTCACTGTGGGTTTGTTCCTGTTGGTGACTTTGAAGTTGCAATTCATCGCCGTCTTTGCTCTTTTAGCACTAAGATGCTAAATGGAAAGCAGGGCTGTAGTAATCATAAGGCTAAACTAGCTTAGACTTGAATCCAACATGAGTTTTCTTACTTCCTGGTCTTTGAAATAAGAGAATTAGGCCCAGCAAGTGACCCACCTGACTTACACATCCAGGGACTGCAGGAAAACTTGGAAAAAAAAGAGAAAAGGATCAGGTTGAGTAGTTCAGATTTATGCCTTTCTCATCCCTTGCTTTATGAAGCACAAAGCAAACCTTCTATTGCATGTGCCCCAGGACAGCAAGAAAAAGAACACATAACCTCTTTCTTGGTCTTACATACAGTGTTCACACTCACTATTAACATAGCATAGCACTAACATAGTCCAATGAGATTCTCACCAACAGGGCAACTCACCACTCCTTCCTTCAGGGGATGCAAGCAGAAGGGGCACAGAAGCCTCTTATTAACTGACCAAGAGTGTGGGAAAGAAAGTAGTTAAACCATAGCAATTACATCCATGCTATTATCTCATCTATGTGAGGCAGTATTAACTGTTTACTTTCACTATCAAATGAATCTGAAAAGGATACTGTTAATGCTACTGGAAGAGTGAACAAGTAACAGTGCATATGATTAATTGGGTCTTATTCCTGGAAACACCGACAACATCTAGTGCTTTAGTTCTAGGTTAAATGCTAAATATTTGGTTTTAAAAAGATGAAACAAGGTAGTGTTTTTAAATTTTACCTAGATAAATATTACTAAAATGTCATTTCAAATTAATTAACAAACCTTTGCAACAATATTTGATAAAATGGGGGTGGAAAAGATCAAATTACACAATGATTCACAGTTCCTTAGATAAAAAGACTGGAAAGAAAGCAACAAACTGTTACTAATGCTTACCCCTTGGGTAGTGAGATTTGGATTATTAAAATTTGTGTCTTTTATGTTCTTTATTTTAAAAATTTTCTAAAATGAGCACAAGTAAAAATGATTATGTCTAACATTTTTGAGTACGCTAAGCACTTGGATTTTTTTCATTTAGTTTTCACAACATTTTGCAATATGTATTGCTGTTACTCCATTTTACAGATGAGGAGATTGAGGCACAGAGAGACTGTATGACTTTGTTATACAGGGATTAAAACCCAAGTGGGTCTAACTCAAGTCCCCACACTTAACCCCAGTGCAAGGAAATCACAACTGTTGCTTTTCAGTATTTTAGACCATGATGCTCTGTTGAGTTTATTCTCTTTGAAACTAGAAAATAGACTGTAAATACATGGGGTAGGGGCGGGAAAAAAGAGGAGGAAAAAGACAGAAAGAGAGGGAAGCCTGGTGTAGTTACACAGTATATGGATGAGAGGAACGGGTGTGGGAAAAGGGCACTCTTGTACCTCCTAATCAATGAATAACCCCTACAAACCATGGCACATTGATTAGAAACGACCCTGACTGGCTCTGCTTTTCATTCCAGTGCCTGGTCACCTGTGGAAAAGGGCACAAGCACCGCCAGGTCTGGTGTCAGTTTGGCGAAGATCGATTAAATGATAGAATGTGTGACCCCGAGGCCAAGCCTGCCTCCATGCAGACTTGTCAGCAGCCGGAATGTGCATCCTGGCAGGCGGGTCCCTGGGGACAGGTATTTTGAATGATAAGATTCTTAACTGCATTCTTTCTTCTTATCTGGAGAGGGCTGGCAAGGGGCATTCCAGTGGTGGGATTTCACCCCTGTGCAACGTGGCACTCACTGTACCTCCACCATGCCGGGTCAAGCATGTGAAACTCTGAGGGCACCTTGCTTCCCTGCCACCTGCCCACTGTGAGCTGATTATTCCAGTTAGAGACTCATTGCAGGTGTTCACCCTATGGTTCAAACTGCACAGAAACATTTGAACAAATTCATATCAGACGTTACATCTGGCTGACGTTTCTGTCTCCTGTTTCTCTGTCAGTCTGTTCCATTGTAGGATCCAACACCAGTGGCAGGAAGGTGTGGGCTGGGATTTGTAAGGGATGTTTTGGCTCCCCAAAGTCACAGTTCCAAAGCTAACCTCTTATAAATAAGTCAGACTCTTCAGACATTATTAATTAGATCAAAGGGTACAGAATCATCGGGCTTGGAAAGAATCTTTTCCAAGTCCTCTCGTCTGTGGGTTCTGTGATCTTAGCCTGAACCATCCTTAAAGGAGAGAGTGAGAGCCTCCCTCCAGCTTGCGTTTACTCTTGGAAGTGAATCCTTCCTAATATAGAAGCAGGAGAGCTCTGTGTCCTATTTAAGTAGCACTCTTGAGTTCCCAGGAGAAGTCAAGCAGCTGTCCACTGTCACTTATATAATCCCTTGAAGAATGACACTCTTGACTCTGACCAGCCACAGCCACTCTTGCCCTTTAGCCTGTTTTCATTTCCAAACTTACATACAATAATTGGGAGCAGCCTTGTTACTGCATCTTTATAGTTTTCACCATCCATATTGACCCTCTTCTGTTGGACTCTCCCCCACTTGAAAGCATCCGCAGTCTAATGGCTAATCACGTCTAGACAAACTGGCAGAGTCCACTTATACTTCTACATTGTGCCTCCTTTTTGTCTAGATCTGCATAACTTTTAAGGAGTAATAAGAGGACAAGGACACACCTCAGGGTCACTGTCAAGATTTGCATATGACTTCTATTAAAACTGACAAGCCAATTTTTCATTCATGTCTACACCAGGCTATTCATTGCCCATTTTGTAATCAGAGATTTGTTCTTCCTTTGACTGATCATGCAATTCAAGGGAACAAATAGTTTTTTAAAGATATTTTAGAGTCACAAATGTTCATAAGAGAATTTGTACAAAATATGCTTTAGAAAAATGAAGAAAACCAAACACACCTTACTATACTGCGAAGAGCTTGTTTGTGCAAACATGCTTATGTTTTTCTTTAATAGGAAATCTTCTAAAGTACAATTTACCTGTTGTGAAAATTTCATAGAAATGGTATTATATAATAAGTAGCCTGTTGCAGTTGGCTTCTTCACACAGCATAATGGTTTCAAGGGTCATCTATATGGTAGCATGTATCAGTACTTTATTCCTTTTTGTAGGTGAATAAGTACTCCATTGTATGGATATAATCCAATTTCCTTATTCCTTCAACTAAGATGGACATTTGGGTTGTTTCTTGCTTTTGACTAATGTAAATTTTACTTGCATGAATAGTCATTAACAATATTTAGTACCTGATTTTACTTCTTTGGTATATATACCTAGGAATGGAATTGCTAGATCATATGGAAATTCTGTTTTTAAGTTTTTAATTTCCATGTGGTTTTCTGCAGCCACTGTACCATTTCATGTCCCTACCAGCAATATAAAGGGGTTCTAATTTCTCCATGTCCTTCTCAACAATTGTTATTTTTCCATCTTTTAAATTACAAGCCTCCAAGTCAGTGTGAAATGGTATCTCAATATGGTTTTGATTTGTATTTCCCTAATAGTAAAAGATACTGAGCATCTTTTCACATGTTTCTTGGCCATTTGTGTATCTTCTTTGGAGAAATGTCTATTTGAAAGCCCATTGCCCATTTAAAACTTTTTGTAATTATGTTAAAATACACTTCACAGGAAACTTACCCTTTAAACTATTTTTAAACGTAGTGATCTGTTCCATTTCCCATTTTTTGAATCCACTTGTTTGGGGTGGAGATTGTTATTGAGTTTCAGGAGTTCTTTGTATGTTCTGCATACCAATCTTCCAGCAGAGTTGTGATTTACAAATATTTTCTTCCATCCTCTAGGTTCCATTTTCACTTTTCTGATAGTGCTCTATACACAAAAGTTGACCTGTGTATACTTTTGTTGCCTTTACTGTGGTGTCATATCAAAGAAGTCACTGCCAAATCCAATGTCTTGAGACTTTTCTGCTCAGTTTCTTTTTACTTTTTAAAGGAGTTTTGTTGTTAGAACTCTTATGTTTTAGTTTATTGATATATTTTTAATTTATTTCTTGCATACGGTATGAGGTAGGAGTTCAACTTCATGTTTTTGCATGTAGATGTGCAGTTGCCCCAGCACCATATGTTGAAGAAACTTGTTCTTTCTCCATCAAATATTATTGATACTCTTTTCAAATATCACTCGGCCACAACTATGTAGGTTTCTGGACTATGAATCCTACCCCTGTTAATCTGAATGTCTTCCCTTCTGCAAGTACCACACTATGTTGGTCACTGTCATGAATTTTGAAATTGCAGAGTCAGAATCTTCCAAGTTTATTCTTCTTTTTCAATATTGTTTTGGTGATTTGGGGCCCCTTGCCATTTTATATTAATTTGTTGTTGTTGTTGTTGTTAGATGCCGTCGAGTCGGTATCCAACTCATAGCGACCCTACATACAACAGGCCAAACACTATTGTCAGGGCTTCTCTGCTGTGCATAGGGTTTTCAATGGCAGATTGATTATTGGGAGCGGGTTGCCAGGTCCTTCTCCCAAGCCTGCAGCATCTGGTGTTCCCAGGCAGTCTCCCATCCAAGTACTAACCAGGCTTGACCCTTCTTAGCTTCCGAGATCTGACGGGATTGGATGCCACAGGGCTACAGCTGCAGGCCATATTAATTTAAGGATCAGCTTTTCTGCTTCGCTTAAAAGGCCTTGTTTTCTTCTATGAATAATAGCTCGAAGAGGAATTTAAACAAAAATGTTGATGCAAACTCCAACTAAGATTCCTCAGAATGATCTTTCAGAAGTCAAATGAGATCACAGAACTCAACTAAGAACCTATGTTAGTCATGGCATTCAGCTAGGCAGACTGTGAAAGGTGTAAAAATAATGGAAATGTGTTCCCTTCCTTCCTGGAATTTACATTCAAGGAGTTGAACCCCTACAAATATAATTCCAGTAGGAGGGAGAAATAATTCCAAGTGTGTCAGCACAATAAATGATAAGTAGAATTTGTACAGAGCAGTTTGCCCACTTTTACCTGATGTGTTTGAGTGCCAGCCCTGTGGCCCATTATGATGAAAATATTTTTCTCTTGAGGAATGTTATGGGCAAGTAAGGGAAAGAGAACATTTGCTGAATTTTTTGTTTTATTTCCTCCCCCTAGTGCAGTGTCACATGTGGACAGGGATACCAGCGAAGAGCAGTCAAATGCATCATTGGGACCTACATGTCAGTGGTGGATGACAATGACTGTAATGCTGCAACTAGACCAACAGATACCCAGGTGAGTCTCTGTTGTCCAGTTGGGCACCACGATGCCAAAACTTCCCAGGTTCAGGCAAAAACCATAATCTTCTAATAGATAAGTTTGTAGGTGGAATGAGAGATTGATTAAATTATTTGGATTTACTTACTTTTTTACATCTAGAGTCTAATTTTGTTCTCTTGTTTTTTTCTCTTCCTTAGTTATTTGAAGTTATATATGTTTGATTATGATTCTTATTTGATCACAAGTGTTGGTTGGTCTCATTTTCTTGAACTCATATTTTTTAATGACCTCTTTGTATCATGTAGTAACTAATGTCATTAGTTCAAAAGCTTGTGCTAAAACTAGCTTGGACCAGCTCCTAAGAGCCAATTAGTAAATTTTACAGGTACTTTACAAGCTGGAAGTTAAATGTAGCCATTATTTAAACTGGAAAATATGAACCTGTAGTTAGGTAGATGATATTAAAAAGTTAAGCTGATAAATACTTAAAAATTATCATTTTGTAATTGTTAACTACATGTTGGTATTGCCTATCCTCTTTCAATTATTTATATCTGTGTGTATTGTATAGTAGATATTTTATGTAACAGTGTGCTACTGAGCATCTCTTCCCAATTCTGTGTTGATTGATGTCAAGTTCATAGCTTGAAATTGGCATGGTAAGAGTATTTACAGCACAGAAATCAGAAAGTGGTATAATCCAGGTCTTCACTTACTGTTTGGAAAGTGATGGAAATAATGTTAATGATGGAGATTAAACTTAAAAATCTCATATTTGTAGCTTTTACATTAAGAATAGCATCAAAAATGAGGGAATGTTATGTTAGTATTTGAAAATTGTTATCTGATCCTTGAAAGAAATCTTTGAGGGCAGTAATCAGTGAGTCAGCTGCTGACAAGCATCTTCTTCATTTCACCTTTACCTTCTTCCTCTTAAGAGTAAAGAAAATGTCAAATAACATTCACACCTGAACTATATTTGTTTGCCAGTGATAATCATAGTTCGGCAGCAAAAATCAACAAAAGTATTTTGTAAGAATCAAGTGACTATATAGAATTTAAAATAATTGTGTGTTTTACTGTTATTGGTAAAGTGTTTGCTACACATTCTTTAACTCAGTAAAATTTATCATAACTAAGTGTACACACATATACCTGCATATAATTTGTTTATACCCAAATATGTAGTAATACACAAATGTACATGCCTTTTCTCCTCAGATGTATGCTCTTGACTCTCACACTGTTCTATATGTACCCTGATTTTGGTATTGTTTATGTGAAGAGAAGATCTGGGTTTACATATCAGCATAGCTAGTTTCTGAAGATGGGATCAGAACCCAGACTGTACCCAGAACTCATGCTCTGAAGGGAAGCCTTTTGAAGCCAACCTCCATACTAAGCACCCTCAGTCTGATGCATTTTAACATGCATTGCTGATGGATAAAGAATCTCAAAAGAGCCAAGCACCCTGGTGCATGCCTCTAATCCCAGCAATTTGGGAGGCTGAGGAAGAAGTATTGCAAGTTTGAAGTCAGCAGCAGCCTGTGCAACTTAGGGAGACCCTATCTCAAAATACAAAAGGGACTGGAGGTGTAGCTCAGTGGTAGAGCACTTGCCTAGCATGCTTGAGGCCCTGGATGAAAAAATAAAAAAAGAAAGCACAAACATAAATAATCTCAAAAGAGTAAATGGATATGACAGTGTACATGTTGTCACTGACCAGTTAACCAAACAGCATTTGTTACCTATGTCACCTTTATTTTTATTTATTGAAATATTTCAGGCAGATGGTAAGTGCCTGGGAAATGTTAGTCATGACATCTAAAACAAGCATCAAGGGAGACTTTGCAACTCCTTTAGAGATTTCAAATGCAATTTCTCTCTGAGTTATTTTTTAGTATCCATTTGACTATATAGGATGGTTGCAGCATGTGGATAATTTCTTTGCTTTGTGTGAAGTCCCCTTCTGGCTTTCTTTTGACCACAGACAAAAGACTAGGCCAGGTCTGTGTAAGGTTGGATTTTTTTTTTTTTTTTTGGATACTGGGTGTTGAACCCAGGGCCTTGCGCTTGCATGCTCTGCAAGTGCTGGACCACTGAGCTGCACCCCCCACCCTTTTTTTTTTTTTTTTACTTTTTGAGACAGGGTCTCACTAAATTAACGCAGACTGCCTCTGGTCTTGAACTTGCGATCCTCCTGTCTCCACCTCCCAAGCCACTGGGATTACAGGCATGCACCACCATGCCCAGCAGGTCTGTGTAAGGTTTTAAGGCAAGGAAGTATCAGTCACTTTCAGCACCAATTCCTAGCACTTTTGCTCCATGCCTGCCAACTCTTAGGCATTTAATGGATACTTATAAAAACAAAGAATAGTTGGCAGTCACTGATGCTGGGAATGATTGTGAGCAGGTGGGTACTTTTGTTTTCTCACCTACAAATCTGGGAGTATTATCTACACAGATGACTCAGTTAATTATCGGGACTTTCTCTGAGTGATTGAAGAGTATCATATAAATTCTAAGCATTGACCTGTTTAATTCAACTTTTATGTCTACATTTGACCTTCAGGGCCACTGGTGGTGTATTTACTTAAACTAGGAAAATGAGTTCATAATTAGCAAATTCTGATTAGGCAGCTAACTGAAGTGTGAGACCAGAAGTTTGCCTTGAAATTTTTAAAACATTAACACTTAATTTAAAAATGTTGTCTTGGTCTTTCCAGACATATGTACCTCCTCATAGTATTTTTTCTCTATTCACACAAACAGGTGATTAAACTATGGCTTTAAACATCATTAAGTAGACCCTGACCTGTATTAAGGCACCCACAAAATGACTCAGAGTATATCCTATTTTGCAACTGAGGAAATTGGAGCTGAGTGAGGTTGTGTGACTTGTAGAAACAGGCAGAAATCTGAGGTCCTCAGCTTCTTAACAGGGTATTCACTCTTATATACCATGATACACCAGTGTGTATTGACTTGAATGTAACTAGCCTGTTTTGCCTTTCACATCCAGGACTGTGAATTACCATCTTGCCACCCTCTTGCATTGGCCCCAGAAGCAAGGAGAAGCACACACAATGTGCCAAGAACCCAGTGGCGATTTGGGTCTTGGACTCCAGTAAGAAATATACTGGGGGACTGGGGAGAGGGGAAGGGAGGCAGATGTTCCCTGACAAGACTGTGGAAAGTGGGCTACTGTCCAGTAAGAAAACATTTCAAATCACGTCTTCATTATTTTACTCCAACACCCAGTGCTCAGCCACTTGTGGAAAAGGTTCCCGGATGAGATATGTCAGCTGCCGGGATGAGGATGGCTCTGTGGCTGATGACAGTGCCTGTGCCACGTTGCCTAGACCAGTGGCAAAGGAGGAATGTTCTGTGACACCCTGTGGGCAGTGGAAAGCTTTGGACTGGAGCCCTGTAAGCAAGTGAATTCCATGGGATTGGGATGGGGTTAGGGGAAGAGCAAGGGGACTGAAGAACTGGTGTTTCCTCATGTGAATGGGTAATGTTTCTGAGTTGGACTTAGTTTACAATTTAGATTATTCTGATCCTCATATGTGCAGCTGCTTAGGTGTGCAGCTTGTCTTAGTCAAGCATGCAAGGAATATACATTTTTTTAAAATGTATAAATCAGTTTACAATCTGCTTAAACACCAGCCCTGTTGGGCTGATTGGAAATCCCAATCTGCCCAGAGTCCTATCCGTGGATTGCAGGTTTGTAGAGCCCCCAATGTGGCAGGGAGAGAGGAAGAGTGAGGTTTCTCGAAATCAAGTGGCTCTTGGTCCCCTGCCAAAGGTGGTCAGTGTAAACCCTCTTCCAGTGCTATAAACCCTGTCTCCAGTGCACACCAAGCACCATCTGTGGGTTTTTATAAAAGGAGACAAACCTTTATCTTCAGGCATCTTCTGGTTTTTGCCCTGCAAAATTCCCAGAGTCCAAGAACAAGCTCAGGATAGATGAAAAGGAGGCAGAAAAAAAAAGGAAGATTAACATCTCAGTAAACATCAAAATGTGTATATAGTATTTGAAAGGTGGAGTCATATAGAGTTGTATAAAAACCCAGACATTTTGTCATTTGCTGGCAATATGATCCTGAGCAATCTGGTTAAAGTCTTTTAGAGCCTCATTTTTCTTCTGTTCTTAAAAGACTGGAAAGAATACCTACTTTATAAAAAATTATTGTGCAGATTATCGGAGATTACATATGTCAAATGCTTAGCAGGAATTATGTACTCAATAAATGATAGATAATCTCACCCTCAGGCCTTGAGCCTGTAAACATTCATCCATTCACCCATCCATCCATCCATCCATTCATCCACTGTCTATCAGGCCTATTTATCTACTCACCAGATACTACTGAAAGTTTACTGGAGAAAGAACAGTAAACAATGAAAAGGAAAGTCCTTACCTTCATGGAAGTTACTTCAGTAAGACCCAGTCAAAGAACAAATAAAGAAATATATAACATAGCAACTGATAAATACTAGAAATAATTCAAACAGAGTAATGGAACAGAAAAAGATGTCATATACTTTTTGGTAGCTTGATCAAAAAGGGCTTGAAATTGAGCAGGCCCTAATTGAAGTGAGGGAGTATGCCACAGGTTATCTGTGCAGTGCAGCAAACAGTACAGCAGGTATGACATGCCTAAGATGGGTGGGTTCTTGGTACCCTTAGGGCCAGTGTAGCTTGACTGCAGTGCATGAAGAATGACAGATGAGTCAAAGCAGCAACCATTTTTTCTACCATGAAGGGTCTAACAGCATAAAAGTTTTGGATATTATTCTAAGTGAATTTGGAAGTCACTGGAGGGACACATGATTTAATTTTTGTTTTAAAGGACCATGCTGTTTGATACATGAACAACAGATTTGGGTGGGGAGTGTCAGGGCTGTAAGGAGGTGCCCAGGTGAAAGGCCACTGTGTTAATCCTGGCAAGGGAAGATGATGTATTTGTTAGACAAGGGAGATCATGGTAAGAATCGTGAGAGGTGGCTGCATGTGGGATGTGTTGAATACTAAGTTGACAGGATATTGTGATGAAATGGATATGGGATAGGAAGAAAAGAGAATAGTCAAGAATGATTCTTAGATTTTTCAGCCTGAGCTAGGGGAAAAGTGGCGAGCCACTTGCAGAAATGTATACAAGAACCTACAACTGACTACTGAATGACTGACCCTTTGTTTTTTTCTAAACATTCAATGTAGTGCTCTGTGACATGTGGGCAAGGTAGGGCCACCCGGCAAGTGGTATGTGTCAACTACAGTGACCACGTGATTGATCAGAGTGAGTGTGACCCGAATTACATCCCAGAAACTGACCAGGAATGTTCCATGTCACCGTGCCCTCACCGGATCCCCATCAGTGGCTTAGGCCAGCCTCCATTTCAGAATGAGGGCTTTCACCCCAGGAGCGCCAACCCTAGCCGCACCCACGTGCTTGGTGGAAACCAGTGGAGAACTGGGCCCTGGGGAGCAGTGAGTATCCTTCAGAGACTTTCCCTGATTTGGTTGCTTCTCTAACTTGAGGTGAAGTGGGGGGGAAAGTGGACTAGAATCGCCTCTGGAGCATTTTCTCTTCACACGGCTTCTACGTGCATTTTCAGTCAGTTTAGGTGAAGGTAATGAGTGGTTAATTACAGTGCCGGGAGAGATGCCCTAGGAAGATACTGCCTTCGTGCACCTGTAAGTGTCTAGGTTGGGTGGAAGAGGGAGCATCGCTGCTGGGTGACATGATCAGGTGGCCTCCTGGAAGGTATTGTGAAAGCCAGGGTGAGTGAATCTGGAGGGACAGGAAGGTCAGACCTGGAGGGAAGAGGGCAGAGAGACTTTTCTGAGAAGGAGTCCTCAATGAAAGTGGCTTTCCTTCCTTCTGTTTTCCAGATGAACACAGCCTCAAAGTGGCACAGTTGTATAATCTGTCATAGTAAATTACTGTTCTGGGTTAGGAGGGAAAATACTTGGTAGGTGAGATTTGTACTAAGGAAGGTACCTTTATCTAATGGTTATCAGCCCAGGCTCAGAGGGAAGATGCCTCCATTTGGTCCACAGACTTATACTTTCAAATTTTGGGGGCCAAGGCAGATTCTCCCTCTTCTGTGGCCTCAGTATCCTCATCTGCAAAACGAGGATAACATTAATTCCTGCTTTCTTTGGTTGTGAGAATTAAATGAGGTGACACAAAGTGCTTTGCACTCTACCTGCCACAATGAGAACTTAAATATTAACAGGTTTCTTTTATTATCATTGTTATTATTTCTCAAACTAGGAAAGTTTGGAAAATATTCAATTAGATGTTTTGACTTATTTTACTAAAT
Organism: Pedetes capensis; assembly: GCA_007922755.1. NCBI lineage: Eukaryota > Metazoa > Chordata > Mammalia > Rodentia > Pedetidae > Pedetes > Pedetes capensis. Next base: position 173,231 of record VMDO01000843.1, read on the forward strand.
AATTTTCAAATAAGAATTACGTTGTGGAATACCAGCACTTTTAATGGCATTCAGTAGGGGTAGTAACAAAGGACCCTGGGTAGGGGTGTTAGGTAGAGGAGTACACTAGTACTCAGTAGCTCTTTTTTGTTTTGTTTTGTTTTGTTTTTGTTTTTTAGCTGTTTACTATTAGTTTCCTTCTACTACTGCTAATTGTATTTAATTATTTCAGGGCTAGAATGAGTTAGAAGGAAGCAGTCTATTTCCCATCATGGTTATGTTTCAGTGAATTAGATGTTCTTGCCTCTGAACACTAAGGAGCCACTAAATGTTTGCACCCCAGCATGTGTGGGCTGTGTGCTGAAAAGCTGAATTACCACCACCTTCATCATCTCCTCCTCTCTCTTGCTTCCTATTTTAAGACTCCCTTCATCTGGATTTAAAAAGTTTTCAGTTCTGAGAAATTAAAAGGTGATCAAGGGAAGTAATTAATGAATGCCTCATGTTTTATCCTGGTTGAAAAAAGTTCACAAACACATATATTTGTTTTCTAATGATAACATGAAGAGTTTTTTGTGAGTTCTTTTTCACATTTTAATGCTATTTTTATTTAGGACTGCATTTGGGGAAGATGTATTTCTTTAAGGTTGAATGATTCTGCCCTTAGAGTCCCCAATTAGAGAGGATTAGATAAGCTTTTTAACAATGGGCAATACCATTATTTTCCTTATGGTGCCTCTTTTTTTGTGTGGAGATTTCTTTTTCCTTAGTTAAGTGAGGCTTAGGCTGGATGGTGTGATTTCTTCCTGCCCTGCGTTGTGTCTGAACTGCCCGGACAGTGAGGTTTATGTGTGCATCTTTGCATTGTAGGTGACAATTGGGCAAGACACAACTGAGCACTGTGTCAGGGAGCTTGCCATTTTACTGGGGCAAGAAAAGCTCACAGGTGACATACTAAAGGAAGAATGCAAGATTATATTATTAAAGGAAAAACTCAGTGGCCAAAATACATATTGCAAATGTATTTACAATATGGAAGGCCCTTCTTAGCATTTTAAATTCTGGTCCTCAAACAAACTAATTAAAATGATAGTTTTCTGTGTCTTTTATTGTATTTTAAGCTATTTGACAGAAAATATGCATTTTTTCAAGTTTAGAGTAAGTATACCAGAACCCTCAAGAAAGAGAGGTAGAATTTTTATAAATCAAAATATATCTAAATGTTTTTTTATCTAAAACTAATAGGTCTCTTATCCTGCTCTATGATTTAAAAAAGCAAATGTAATATGAAATGAGAGTATAGATCACAATTATGGTACATTTTAAATCACTTATAATTTGACCAGCTTAAGCAGGAAAACTGTGGTTTTCCAGTACAGGACTTGATATGGTCCAATACATTGGATAACAAAATATATTAACATCTTGGTATGGCAGAGACTGACCAACAAGAAGCAAAGTCTGACTATATTTTTAAATAACACTAGTTTGAGCTAGGATTAGATTGTTGTTGTTGTTAGTTGCCCTCGAGTTGGGTCCAACTCATGACGACCCTCTGTACAATAGAACGAAACACTCCCTGACACTATGCCATGTCCGACCCTATGTCAGTGCTTCTCTGCTACTCATAGGGTTTTCAATGGCTGATTGTTTTGAGATTTCTTCGAGAATGGGCTGCCAGGTCCTTCTCCCATAAAATAGGAGAAAGGATGTTATTGTTCAGTGCTTTCCAGTCATATCTGACTCATAGCAACCCTCATAGGACTTTCAGTGGCTGATTGTTTCAGGATTCCTTCTAGAGTGGATTGCCATGTCCTTCTCCCGTTGTTATAGTGCTGGGTATTGAACCTGGGTCTTCACAGAGTGTGGAGCAGCACTCTACCAAGTAAACTAGACTCCTCTTTCAGCTCCTGTAATTTGGCTGGGCATGAGGGCGTACACCTATAATCCTAGCACTCAGGAATTAAGGCAGGAGAATCATGAGTTCAAGTCCAACCTGGACTACATAGTGATTTCCAAGCCAATCTGGGCTACACAGTGAGACCCTGCCTCAAAAAAAACAAAACAAAACAAAAAAAAAAAAAAATAGAACCTGCAACTGAAAACCAAATGTACTTGCAAATGCAGTTTTTAGCTTGATAATTCATGAGAATTACATTGCTTTGCAGACCAGGTGGTTACTTTATAGGTAAACCAATCTAGAAAGGGCCAGAGTGAAGGATGCTAGCAAACATATTGAGTCAAAAAGATAAGGGAACTATGGAAAAAGAAAACACTCCAAGTATAGCCTAATGTGTGTGGGAAATGAACCGAAAGATAAATAGCACAGTACAGCCGTGGGAGACTGTTAAACTAAAATACGGCTGAGGAGAGGTTCATCAGGATGGAATTCAACTAAGTTCATTATGGAAATGGAAAATAAGTAACAAAACATAACTTGCTGCCGTTAATTCTTTTAAAGGGAGAGAAGGGAACATTTATTAAAGGGAACATTTACCTGTTACACATTAACGTCTGAATGACATTCCATAGTGCCTTCATGAAGTAGGTGAATGAGTTCATATGGATGCGGAATTTAAACTAGTGACAATTGATTAAGTATGTAGTTTGACCTCTGGGTTGAAAGGGGAGTCAAATGTTAATTCTGTATGAGCCATTGAGATGTTATAAAGAATTTCCAAGAAAATTTTCGTGTTCTTCCACACTTGTGTCCCTCTGAGAAATGCATAGAGGACAAAAGACAACAAAAAAATGCAGCTGGTTTAGAAATGCAAGACATTTTCAGGCATTAGACCATTACCAATCACCTCCTCAGGGCCTGATGCTTGTGAGGAGGAGGAGAAGCCACCTCTATGCCTTGCAATTGTGTTTATACATGTGCACATTAAAACCTTTAACTTCTATTATAGGGTCAAAAAAAAAACAGAAGTTAAATTGTGCAATTTTTAAAATTCCAAATTATCACACAAATATGTTGTTCTGTATAATCTCAGTACTTCTCAACTTGGGGCAGGTCCCAAAGGTGCATCACTGTAGCACCTGCCAAAGCCCAAGTAAGTGCCTGGTGGGGTCACATAAGATCCATGATACTAATTACAGTTGCACGTCATTTTCCATATTTTCTGATTGGTTTCATGAAAATCGATGACTCTATAACTTTTAGGATCTCTACATTATAAAACAAAAAGAGAATTTTTCTTATGTTTTAGTTTGATTCTATTGTGGTTTTTAAACCCAATTAGAATTTTTTAGCCTGCAGCTCTAGCACTGTGGCGTCCAATCCCATCAAGATCTCAGAAACTAAGCAGGGCCGAGCCTGGTTAGTACTTGGATGGGAGACCACCTGGGAACACCAGATACTACTGTAGGCTTGGGAGAAGGACCGGCAACCAGCTCCCAAAAATCAATCCGCCACTGAAAACCCAATGAATAGCAGAGAAGTACTGACAAAGTGTTTCCCCTGTTGTATGTAGGGTCACTATTTGTTGGATACCGACTCGATGGCACCTAACAACAACAACAACAGAATTTTTTAAGTGCCTTTAAATACATCTCTTAATTTTTTGATAATTATTGTACATGAATAAACATTATATTAGTGACTTTGGAAAGGTGCTGTAGTTTAACAACATAATTAAATGTTAAAAACAAATATCTTAAATAATAAAAGGGTTTTTATTTTGGCATATTGGATGACCCTGCAAACCAATATCAGTCAATTAAGTTAATGATACTAATTAAGGGCTGTACAACCTCACCAGGGAACTGCCTGGGTTCTCCTATTGCCTTTTCTCCACTCCATGACTTGGCAGTTTCTGTCGCTGGTCTCTGCATGTTCTACCTGCCACTTTCTGTGTCCCTGAGGTGTTGCTCTGAGGACTAACCTGCTGGCTCATGTGCTTAGTGTTCCAGTACCTGTGCTGGTGGGTCCCAGCGGCGAGTTGTGGTATGTCAGGATGAAAATGGATATACTGCAGATGACTGCGTGGAAAGAATAAAACCAGATGAGCAGAGGGCCTGCGAATCCGGCCCTTGTCCCCAGTGGGCTTATGGCAGCTGGGGAGAGGTGAGAGCAAACTATCTGTCTGTCTGTCCTTTGAAAAAAACACAGAGGAATTGTGCTGACCAAACTACATTATTGGTCATTTTATTTTAAGGAAGAAGTACTAGCTCTAGTGGAAACTTCTAGATTTGGATTCTCTAGGAAACCTGTCTTAATTCTTTGTCATTTAAGAAATTCACTGATTACCAATAAAAGACAACTTGAATACACGGGGATGGAAAATTAGGAAAGAATGCCCATAAATACTGTTTTAAGTCATTTATTAGCTAATCTCCAATGATTAAAAAATGGATGCTTTTAAAATGATAGACATTATGTGCTGAATTAGCCCACTGAATGTCTTGCCATTTTCTTCATTGTTTTTGGGTGTGTGAGTGTATCCTTGTTCCTGTGGCCAGGGCCTCTCATTATTCCAAATTCCTCATGAAGCCAGGATGAATTGTGGTTTTATTCCTATCAAAGGTGACATGTTTTAATCTTAGAAGCCAATAATTATCTGTATGTCCCCAAATAATGAAATTTTTCAGCTGTTACCTTTTCAGAGTTGTCTGCTTTAACTGATAAAGAGAAATAAAGTATTGGGAGCATCTAAAACTGGGTCCACTTTCCAGGCCTGGCTCTTACCAGCTTTGTGGCTTTAGCAAACAACATAACTTTGCCAGATTTTCATACCCCAAACTGTAAGTGGGAATAATAATAGCACCACTTTCACAGTATGATAATAATGTGTGGGAATAATCATAATAAGTGGGAATAATAATAGCAACACTCTCATAGATTTGTGACTATCAAATGCTTAACATACAGTCTTCAGTCAGTAAACTACTATTATAATATTGTAGCCTGCAGCCGTACCACTATGCTGTCTAATCCCTTCAGATCTCAGAAGCTAAGCAGCGTCGGGCCTGGTTAGTACTTAGATGGGAGACCGCCTGGGAGCACCAGGTTCTGTAGGAGTGGGAGAAGGACCTGGCAACCCACTTCCCCCCTAAAAAAAATAATCAACCATTGAAAACCCTATGAGTAGCAGAGAAGTACGACAATAGTGTTTCATCTGTTGTATATAGGGTTGCTATGAATCAGACACTGACTTGACGGCACCTAATAACAATAACAAAGTAATGTGACAATAATTTACATCATTAGTATTAGCAATAATTGTTAGTGTTGATGTTGCTTTTAGGTGCCGTTGGATCAGTGTCTGACTCACAGCAACCCTGTGTATGTACAACAGATGAAAGACTATTGTCATACTTCTCTGCTACTCATAGGGTTTTCAATGGCTGATTGTTTTTTTTTTTTTTAGGGGGCACGTGGGTTGCCAGGTCCTTCTCCCACTCCTACAGCACCTGGTGTTCCCAGATGGTCTCCCATCCAATGCTAACAAGGCCCAACCCTGCTTAGCTTCTGAAATCTGAAGGGATTGGATGGCACAGTGGTATGGCTGCAGCAGTAGTGTTAATAGAGCTATTTTAAATGGACTTTTGAGCCCCTATTACACCTAATAATAGGGCTTAAATATTTATTGTTTTGTGTTTAGCCAACAGTGTATCTCTCTACTTTGGAATCCACAGAGAGAGAAAGTACATACTTAAAGCTTATTCAATTGTTCTGTCTTGATTGTAAAACTTACCAAACAAAACATGACAATTATTACTTGGGAGACTCTAGTGCCAAGAGGAGGAAAAGGACAAATGAGATTGATGGGCCCATTAGTCCACACTCTTGGCTAACTGAAGTCATGTTCATATCTCACAATTTCATACACATAACCTAGAAGTCACAGTCAGTCATAGCAGGGACTGTTGTTGACTTGCATTGCCAGTTACATCATTCCAGAGAACTTGGCTGAAGGGAAGGAACAGGGAGCAAGGCTTTGAGACTTGTGTATTGTGGGTTTTCCCAAAACTCCATACGCAGTTCTGTCCTACGGGACCTATGATTAAGCTTCTGTAATTGGCGCCTGGCCAGGAGAGGACATGTATTTGCTGGGATGTTTGCTGTCAGCACAGACCAATCCTTCCAAATGCTAGGGAAAATCTGGCCTTGTCACAGCAGGGAAACCCAGTGTCCATCTTCCTGGATGTGAGCTCAGCAGCACTGTCCAAGAAATACAACTTGTTCCTGCCTCAGAACAGGATCTTGCCAGGAGTCAGAACTACAACACTCTCATCACACTGCTTATTCATCCTAGAGGAAGTCATAGTTGTCCTGAGGTTCAGAGATAGAGTAAAATAGTGTCATGAAGATCTGTAGAGAGTGCAGTCAGAGAATTTCCAAAGATGGGTGAGAGCTTCTTAGAGAAAACAGGGCCTGAGGGGTGTGGCTTGGTGGTAAAGAACTTGCCTAGCATGTGCAAGGCTCTGGGTTCAGTCCCTAGCACTATTTAAAAAACTACAAATTGTTACCACAAAATAAGACTGGCTTAGTCATTTCTCCTTTGTTTGGTATTGGGTAGAATTTTTTAGCTTATTTACTTTTGTTTTCATATTTTTAGTTTTATCTACTTCAAAGAATTTCATCTTAGCTGCTTGCTAATGGATTGAAATTGATGGAGTTAATTAACTCCTTAACCTTGATTTTGTATATAGGGGAGATAATTATGATCTCTCTACACAAGTCCAATCCATGTCTTATTTTGCATCCCTTTAAAACTGTTGGAGGGGTGCAGATTAGATTGGACAATATACGTTATACATAAAAGTACAGATGTGGAGGAAGCCCTCGGTTTGGTAAATGATACCTATCATTCAAATAGAACTTTGGGCCATTTTTTGTCTCACTGTTGGTAATTTGCCTTGGTTGCATCAGTGAGAGAAGTTGACCTTCTCTGACAGGCCAAGGCTATCAGACAGTTTGGCTAAGAAAAGTTTCTCATAGGGAAAGAAAATTTCTCATGGACCATTCAGACAAAATAACTGCAGCCTTCCTTGCCATTCTTCCAGTGCACTAAGCCATGTGGTGGAGGCCTAAGAACAAGACTGGTGGTCTGCCAGCGGTCCAACGGTGAACGCTTCCCAGATCTGAGCTGTGAAATTCTCGATAAACCTCCGGATCGTGAGCAGTGTCACACACATGCTTGTCCACAAGACGCCGCATGGAGTACTGGCCCTTGGAGCGCGGTACGACCCTAACTGTTTGTGTTTGTTACCCAAACAATTTAATTTCAAGGTATTCTAGGACACTCCTCTGCAACAGGTAATTGTCATACTCATGAGGGCATCCTAGAAATTATGCTATGAATCGTCTATTATTTTCTCCCTATTGTTGCACAATAGACTTAATAGTTTATGATGTTGCCAAAGCGGCATTATAGAATACATGTACCTCATATAGGACCTGGTGCCAGGAAGTAGCTTCCTTTTCCTAGGACACAGTGTGTGTACACTGATAATGACTCAAGCAGACAATTCAATAGCAGACAGTCTTTTCTTCTCTAAGCTGTGGTAGTTTTGACTATTGGGGAAAGATTCCTGCTTATTGAGGCCAAAGCAATGTTTTTTTTTCAGTGACTATAATTTGCCTTCATGTGACTCGGGTACAGCTCAACACAATCACCACAAACTCTGTGCCCACAAAATGACTGAAGTCATTTGGAAAATATGAATGACCAACAGTGAAATCAATAACCTGGTGACTTGCAAGGTGTCTGAAACATTGTCTCCCTTTGACCCAAAGGGGGCCATTCAGGAGTATTTTCTGCTTTGGTCCTAGTCTTCCTTTGCTCCCTGCTTTAGCCAGCAGCTGACATGGTGAGACAGATGTGCCACGGTAAACACTATGCAAACTTCTGGGACAGCTCTTGGCAAACAGAAGAATCAACTGTGTGGAGACAATGCCTTGGCTAAGTTGTACCGTCAGCTATGGAACCCTTAGGGCTGTTGAATGTCAGTCGAGTGAATGTTCCTATATATACACGAATTGCACTGAAACTGAATTTAGCATTATATAAAGTCATATCCAGAATCCCTTTTTATTCAGTATGCTGCTTGAGAAGACTTAACCATTCCCCAAACCAACTGAAGAGCAGATTACCTAAAATGATATGGTTGATACCCATTGATGCTTCTGAGAGTCAAGGGTTTCAATGTCTGAGGCCCTGTCTGTAGGACTTGCTCTATAACCTATCTCCATAACCCCCAACTGTGTACTAAGTACAAAAGTAGAAGAATTGAGAGCATTATCTCAACTAGTCTTCTTTAGCTGAGCTGTAAGGATTTTTATTCAAGAGCCTAAGACATTGTGCTATGTCACATATATAATCCCGTAGGAGTGTTTTACCTACAATAATGGTGCCCCCTCCAAATGAACACTTTGAAGGGGAAAAGAGAACCTCAGGGTGTCAGGAACATCCTGTGAGATTCCCAACTCCCCTCAGTCACCTACTACATCTTATTTTCCATGAGCGTTTCCTTTTTAAGGTTGATATTTTCACCCTGTTTACTCAACTTGTAATAACATCCAAGGCACAGTTATGTATCAAAAGTCTCCTAGTTCTCTCAGTAGTATTATGTCACTAATTTTCATTAAGAAAAGGTCTACGTGTTTATTGAAGGTTGCCTGAGCATCCTTGTTGCATGCTCCTGTGGTTTGATGAGAAATGAAATCTGTATTTCCCTTCTCCACACTAATTCCTTAGATCATCCCATATTTTTCTCTCTAGGAAGACTTGTTTAGGAAAGGGAAAAAGTAGAGTTCTAGAGAATTATAAAATATAGTGCTAAGGATGTGTGTGTGTGTGTGCATGAGCGCATGCGCGCATGCACACACACACGAGTGTATCTTCCTTTAATGTATTCTCAGTATAGCTTAATTTTTCTGCATAGGATGACCATCCTCTCCCATAGATATTTTAGGAACTTAAATGCTTAAATTTTAAAATAGGAACTGCTAATTATTTTAACTGAAGATATGAAGTTTATTCACTGTAGTTGTTCTTTATGGGCCTGCATACATTTTCCTGAAACATGAGACAGGAGAAAAGAGGGAAAAAGTAAAATTCCAATGTCTAGTATACCCAGAATCAAAAGCATAGATTTTAAAAATCATTTTGCTGCCTATGTGATTTCAATGCTTCCTTTATAAAGTGGTCATTATTTAAATATACATTTAAGTGCCTCTATGTTAGCCTTAGGAGCAAGGCCACTTCTGCAAAGCTTTTAAATTTTGATTTCTTTTAGCTAAAATCAAATCAAAAGCTTTTTACCTAAATAGATACATTTGCAATACATTACTTTTCCTAACTACATGGGTGAGAGGGCAGTCGGTTAGATTCTTTTTGTGGGGTTTTGATTTGAATTTTATTTCTGTGGATGCTTTGGTACAATATCTTAGTAATTCTAAATTTAAGCATACACATACCTCAGTGAATTGTGTTAATAGCCATAAAGTCACTACTGTGGTGCTTTATCATCTAACTGACAATGAAATTAACAACAGGAAAAAGTACATTCAAGGTGCTAACATGTTGCTTTCAACAGAAAGCAACTTAGATTGATTACAGACGAAGGTAGCAATTACTCCTACAGGTTACTTTCTTTCCCCAAGGGTTCCTACCCATAGATGCTGTCCTGTCAAGAAGCAACTACTGCCGTGCAAGGTAGCTTTCTCCAAGGTCAAAGTGGAGATAACTTACTTCAACACTAATTCCTAAAGAGCAATATTTAGGAAAGAACTCCCAAATCACTGTTGATATGGTTTCCAGAGCCTCTAAATTGAAACTTCTGCGAACCAAAGTTTCAGGTATCCATTTGAGATAGACCATTAATTATGGCTCAAATCATTGCAGATTTAAAAATCACGTTGGTGAAAAATATCCTCCAAAGATTCTGCCTTTTCTGCCCTCTTAAAAATATGTCCTTGGACCCCTTCTTGGTAATTTTTGTTTTTGAAACAAGATTCTTAGATTCTTCAACTCCATGCCTTTCAGCAGACTCCTGCAGAGCACATTGTAGAATGAATGCACTTGTCTCATGCCAAGGGGGCAGATTGGAAAGAGCTTTTATATTGTCAAGCCAAAGCAGAAAGCAGATTAACAAATCAGAAGCATTCTAGAGTAAGCTAATTCATCTAGATAATTAAAGTAACAAAGTCCTCTAGGTGATGCTATATATTCAGGGTGGCTCTGTGGCAATTGTTGGTGCACTGCCTGCATCTCTGCATGCTGATGGTTCTCCTTGGGAGAAAGTGCTTGTTTGGGTTTTTTTTTTGGTTTGGTTTGGTTTTTGTTTTGTTTTGTTTTGTTTTTTCATGACAAACCTAAAAGTGTTCTCTGAGCCTTGCTTTAGGTGCTTTAGAAGAACACTTGTTGACCTGAATGATGAGAATTTATGAGCTCACTAAAGAACTGTACTTCTGTTTCCACCTGGCCAATTTATCAATTTGTGTCTACCTCATTTTCATATTAAAGTTTGCAGCTTCTATAGGTAGGAAGAGAAAATGTTCGACAGCAGTGTTTTATAACCTTCCTACATCTATCTCTAGAAAAAAGTAAAAGTTGTAAATATCACTATGATATTTTCTGAACATAGTGTTAAGAAACCACACCTAGTATTTTCTGAATATTTTGAGCAATACAGATTTCTATGTGTTTATATAATAAAGCATATTTATTTTTCCATGTTATTTAATTTTATATACAATGTTTAAAAATCAGTGTTTATCAGCAGACTGTAAAGGCAAATAGGTTATGTGAATTAGAATGAATGTCTGTGTTTCTTTTGGTTTTAAAAAGATACAATTTAATTTTGTAAATTTCTCCTAACCTGAACCAGCCACCTCCACAAATCTGAGTAGCCAAGTGTCACGCTTTGTGTAATTGCATAGTTTAAAGTGTGTATTTTAAAGGGATACTTTCAAAAATATTTCTGAATTAGAAGTGATGCTTAGCTATATAAACAAAAATATATGAGGCTTAACATTTTGTTGGGTATTTTTTCTTTTCTAATACTGTTGTCCTGATTCATTGGGTCTCAACTATGAAATATGAATGCTCTATTTATTGAATTTTACATAATGATAAAACATAGCCAGAAGACAAAAAAAAATGATTAAAAGAAATAGCTCTGAACACCTAGTAGAAGCTGGGTCCAGATAAAACAAACCTAATATGCATAAATTTGATTATACCTTATTCTTTGTGTTCAGATAACTGCAAAGACTTAGATTTGTCAATTTTGCTACTGAGTCACCTTCAATACATTTCAGAAAGTGTTTCTTTTTAAAGAAAAAAATACTCTACCAGTAAACTTGGACATGTCGAGCAAGTCTACCCGTTAGTTAGGCACCATGGCACACTCCTGTAATCCCAGCAACTCAGGAGGCTAAGGCAGGAGAATGAGAAGTTCAAGGCCAGAGCAAGCCTGTGCAACTTGGCAAGACCCTGGCTCAAAATAAAATAAAAAATAAAAAGAGGACTGGAGGTGTGGCTCAGTGGTGGAGCACTTGCCTACTATGTGCAAGGCCCTGGGTTCAACCCCCCAGTACTGCAAAACAAACAAAAAAATAATAAAATAAAAACATATGCTTTGCAAAATATGCATATATAAATAATAAAAATGCCCCAACAGCCTTTGATACCTCATTCCCCTACTGAGTCTCCATTTTGCACTTTAATTTCTAAAGGTACTTGTATATGAAAGGAGCAAAATAAGAGGGTCCCCATATTAGAAGTTTTTAAAAAACGATGTGCAAAGTAAGATAGTATCCCAAAGCAAATGATGATGGCAGCAGCTAACTTTTACTGACAATTTATTGTGTTCCACACCACATAAATACATATCACACCAACCTTCTTGCTATCACATGAGGAACTACGTGATAATCTACTCTAGTGATAAGACCTCATGTTGTGTCTTGACTCTGTTAATCCTACTTTGGTAGAACACAGCTTATGTTCAGAATGAATTTTGAGGCTTTTGTTTATGTTCAATAAAAGATTTGCCTAAAACTCAGACATCATCTAGCCTCAAGAATATTGAACTAATTTTGACATTATCCATTTTACTCTAACAACAGAAAATCCAAATTTATTACATCTCTTGGTAATTTCCCATAACCAGCAGTGTAAACAGACACACATGTACATACAAACACACAAACCTTTCAAACAACTGTTTAAGGGAATGACAAAACACCCCTCTTTCATATTATAGATATTGTTTTGGCCAGCCTAGGCAAATGTCAAGATTTTGACTATGAAAAATATCATATTAAGTGATCTTTTTATCAAAATGATGAGTGTTAGCACTCTTAAAAATGATACAGGAGCCACACTATTTGGCTCTATCTATATGGCATATTAAAAAAAAGATTGCTTTTAATCACAAGAGTATGATATGAAATCACAATGTTTGCCTGAGTTCAGTGTAGATTAAGACTATAAACCACTCATCTGCAGTGTGTTCAGAGGAGTCAGAACACTTGCCTACATCTATTTATTGGAGATAAAGTTTAGCAGGCTTTAAATGTTTTCTTTTTTTATTGCTTATAGTGATTGTATGCCCATAAGAGATTTTGTTTCTGACTTTTGATGGCCATTTCATGGTCACTTGGCAAATTTCTATTTTTATGGGTATAAAAATCCGAAGCTGCTCAGGGCACCGTGGTGCACGCCTATAATCCCAGTGGCTAGGGAGGCGGAGGCAGGAGGATTGCAAGTTCGAGACCAGAGGCAGTCTGGATAATTTAGCAAGACCCTGTCTCAAAAAAGTTTTAAAAATGGGCTGGGGGCACAGCTCAGTGGTCCAGCACTTGCAGAGAATGCAGACACGAGGCCCTGGATTCAAACCCCAGTACCACAAGAAAAAAAAAAAAAATTCCGAAGCTGGGAAGGCAAAAGGTAGGAGGCTCATTGGACTCAGAGGAGGAGTGTGTATCCTCTGCCTCACACACATGCATGTCATGAAGTTGCCTTTCTGCAGTTGAAAGGAATGGAAACTGGAATGTGGAGTGGGAGGTAGAAGTTGAGTCCAAGCATAATTGGCTGGGAGGGAATCCTGAAGATTAACAAAGGCAGTTGTAGAAGATTTATTTATGGGAGGATGGAGTGAAGGAGTAAAAACCTCTGCATCATTCCCTTACAAATAAATGACATTCATTTTTCAATAAATACTTCCAAAGCACTGACTGTTGGTTGGGTACTGATCTAGGTGCTAAGGATACAGCAAGGAACAAATCACAGCTATTCAAAATAAACAACAAAGGAAAAATTAATATGAAATGAAGAAAAACTAAACTCACGGAATTAAAGAGCTGATGCTTGCTTTGCCTGGCAGCCACCCCACACGCACCATAAAAGTCAAAATACAAATTGTTATTAGGGCACATGGCTTCGTGGTTGCTGCTGCTGATTGTTCAATAAATAAAATCTAGCAATCCTATCTTTGTTTTAAATGTGCGATTGTCCATTCCTTTTTAGTGATAAATGCTCTCTGGGTGAGCTGTGGAAATATTAAAAACCCTCTATCAGAAAATCTCCTTCTGTTCCCTATTATGTTCGAACCAAATGTGAGTTTGTTAGGGTGAGAACCAGGGACAGTGGAGGACTTCACTTTCTGCCTTCTTCTGAGGTCCTCAGGCTTCACACACATGGGAAGTTGTGATCTGAGGGTACATTTCCGTTTTGTTATCTAATGGATACCAATAAAAAGTTCTGGAATGTGTGGATTGCATGCCATCTTCTTTGCTTCTTCTGTTTCCTCTCTATTGGGATCATTGTCATGGATGATTTTAAAGACCATGACTTCCCTTGGCAGCCAAGATGAATGTGTGCACTGGGTAGTAAGGAAGATAACCCTTATAGGGAAGACTCAGAAGCCCATCATTCTTAACAAAATCTGTATTCCTTTTCACCTCTAAGGAAAAGGTTATTCCTTGACTGACAGAGTCCCATAACTTTCTACAGGGGTAGAAATGTTCTGGTTTTGTTTTCCGATATGGAAGCCACTAGCCACATGTTGCTAATACTAAGCTCTTAAAATGTGGCTAAGTGATCTTTAGCAAGTAGTCATAAACTAGCCAAATGTGGCTAAGTATATTTTAGCAAATAGTCATAAACTAGCCAAGAAATCAAGCTTATAAAAATAAACTGAGGGTAAAAACCCTATGTCAGCACATGAGAGGTTCCTATGCAGGATGCCCTCACATCCAATAATTAGCATTCTCTTGCCCTTCTTGTGTTTTGTGCCTTTATTTTGCAAAACTTCAGTGGGTGTTCCCTGACAGCTGGCCATTTGGGAAAAAAAAATAACTGGATAGTGAACAGACAGGCAGGCTATCAGAACCAGCTGTCTTGAGAGTAGTAACTCTAGGGCTTCATTGTAAAAGCAGCTGTTAAAACAAACTCTCCTCTCGTGTGTCTTAGAGTTCAAGGTCATAGTGGCAGTAAGTTCACTTAAGGAGAGAGTATGTTTATGTGTGCAGTGGGTTGAAAGGGCAAGGCCTGATTGATGCTTTTAGAAGGCAAGAGTAGAAAACACCAGGTAGTCACCTCATAGAAACTGGAATTCCAAGAGATCATTCTCTCTTTGAAGGAAAAGTTTTAGGAAGGCAGCTTTTCATATTCGCTGAACCTAGTAGGTGACATTGAGCAGATTAGCTTCACAGGGTTGTATTTCAAAGACACATCAGAAGAATCAGAATTGAGGTAATGTCTCCTCCATCACTGTAATTGTCATTTAACTTTGCAGACCTTGTCCTTAGTCAGGCATGGTGGCATATGTCTGTAATTCCAGCAACTCGGGCCACTGAGACCACTGAGGATCAAGAGTTTGGAGCTAGAGGCAGCCTGCATAATTCAATGAGCACCTGACTCAAGATAAAAAAATTTTAAAATGGGGCTAGTGCCGGAGTTCAGTGGTAGAGCACTTGCAAAGTATGCATGAGCCCCATCCCTGGGTTCAACCTCCAGTACTGCAAAAAGAACTCATCATCCTCTGCTGTGTTAAGGAAGCATTTGTGGGTTCATTCACAATCATGTGTCATACCAAAGCCCCATAGAAGTTTACATTTATACAACAACATTGGCTGCAAATTGCCTGGTGACACCATCAATCTCTTTCTGGAGAATTTTTCCCCTTTTAGCGCAACATCCTGGATTAAGCTATAATCCAGCAGGCAGTCTGTTTTTTTAGAAGTAGTATTAGTCTGTTATGCTCATTCTCAGGTTGTCTAAGCACTAAATGAGGAACAACCTGTAACTAAACAAGACCCTCAAAATAAAAAAATGAAAAATGGGCTGCAGATGCAACCCAGTGTTAAAGCACTTGCAAAGCCCTAGAGTCAACCCTCAAGTACCACAAAAAATAATAATAAAATAAAATTTAAAAATACAAAAATGAAAAAAACTCACTGGTCAGATGGAGTAATTTTTTTTAAAAAAAAGACAGAGGTGAGTGCCATGGCACAAACATATAATTCCAACACCTTGGGAGGCTAAGGAAAAAGATCACAAATTTGAGGTCAAAGTCAGCCTGCATAACATAATGAGACCCTTTCTCAAAATACAAAAAATAAAGAGGCTAGGAGTGCAGTTCTGTGGTAGAGCACTTGCCTAGCATGTGTCAGGCCCCTGCATTCAACCCCCAAATATGGAAAAACAAAACACAAAACAAACAAAAAACCTGAAGATTGTCTAGTGTTATTTCAACAGTGACATCCTAACTTAGAGCATTACTTGTTATCTGTAGAAGAGTGTCCTGGATATAGGGAAGCCAAAAATTGGGGAGATTATGGGACATTATGTCTGTAATATGCTCTTGAAATTGTTCAGGAAAAGCTAATGGCATCCATCTAGACAGAAGGAGAAAGTATGGTAAAATGTTGGCAGTGAGGACTCGAGTTGAAGGGAGAAGGGAGATCTTTGTGTGATTTTTGCAATTTTTTGTAAACTTGAAATTTTTCAAAATAAGTTTTAAAAAAAATCTTTAAAAAACATAAATGTGTTCAGAGTGTGTGTTTTCCTTCTCAAGAGAGTAAAGAATAGATCTGGATTTCTTTTAAACTAACCTTTTAGGGAACTGTTTTTAATCCCAGATTTGCTTGTAGCATGATAATAAAAGGAACAGCTGTTGCAGTCATAGCTCAGCAGAATAGTGCCTTTCCTACTTCTTTGCTGACTTTTCCCCGAATTTTCTCTTTTCTCATCTCTTCTCTCTTTCTCCCTGCACCTGTCTGCCCTTCCCTCACCCCCATGCAACTGCAGTGAAAAGCCTCTAGGAATAGCATGTTTTTGCTTCTCTTTTCCCAGTTTAGGGAACCCATTGAAGGACTTTCTGAGAACTTTAGGATAACTCAGTGGCTCTCACTTATGGAGTGATTTCTGTGCTCCCATGAACGTTTGACACTGTCTGGAGACACTTTGGGTTATTATGCATGGGGGTAGAAGCTGGGAATGCTGCTCATCATTCAACAATGCCCAGGGAGGTCCCCAACAATAAAAAATGGTCTCACTGAAATCTCAAAATAGTACCAAAGTTGAGGTGTCTGGTGAGGAGAAGGAATCCCGTGTAAATTCAAAGCTGAAAGTCACAATTCCCAACTTTCATTGCAAGTCTTGCTCTTAAATGCACTGACCCTCCCTTTTTTTATCCACTCCTACCCAAAGTCCAGATTCCTTTGAAAAGAAACAAATTGGGGGGGGGGGGGGAAGTGTGCTGTTTGTTTTCTTTGAGCTTACTAAAAAGCCTGCACCCAGCCAGCTCACCTATTCCTGCATTGTTGGGTGCAGGCATTGTTAGTGAAGTCATACTTCCTTCTCTTTGGTTGTGTTTGAATCAGACATGACATATCCAGGAAACCCTTAGGTGGTCAGCCACTGACATGACATCAGGGAGGAAGTACTGTCGCCAAGAATGTGTTTGTTCATTGTCATTGGGATCCTCGTTGTTGTGCATGGAATTGATTTCACATGGTACCTATCATGTCATGTTTTCGATAGACTAAGGCTGTCTAACCTGTTAGCCTCAGTGCCCGACTTTGCAGAATGATGTTCAGAAGGCTGTCTGCTACTCCCGTCCATCAACAAGTTCTGTGTGCCCTGTCCCTATCAGGTCAATTAAAATCAAGCCAGTTTAGGGAACTCATTGAAGGACTTTCTGAGAACTTTAGGATAATTCAGTGGCTCTCACTTATGGAGTGATTTCTGTGCCTGAGTAGACCTTTGACACTCTCTGGAGATACTTTGCATTATTATGCATGGGGGTAGAAGCTGTGAATGCTGCTTATCATCCAACAATGCCCAGGGAGGTCCCCAACAACAAAAAATGGTCTCACCTGAAATCACAAAATAGTACGAAAGTTGAGGTGTCTGGTGAGGAGAAGAAGGAATCCCATATAAACTCAAAGCTGAAAGTCACAATTGCAAACTCAGTGGAATGTCAGAACTATTAGATGCTTTTCTCTCTGGAGAGTTGAATTTCCTGTAAAACATTATGTGAGATCCCAGGAGGCCATCAGGGTCTGTCAAATCCAAGCAAAGTTTCCAAGAATGAGTTTAAAATAGGAGTCTCCAGATTGTTTGCCAGTCTGTGAATTTGCAAACAACCCAACAAGCTGTACCACTCATCTTGGGGAGGTTGGAGAGATGAGGATGGTATTTTAAATGTGTACAAATGTGCCCAATATGATCCATAGACATTCTGCATGGCAACTTTGGCATGAAGGATCAACCTTTAAAAGAGTAGCCTAAGTGTAGGTGGGCATTTCTAAGAAAACAAGGGCTGTTCCTTAACAGGTTCATGACATTAAGATTGTTCTGATATCCCTGATAGTTCATATGTATGTTGTTGTTTTTGTTGTTAGGTGCCATCCAGTCAGCATCTGACTCATAGCAACCCTATGTACAACTGGCAAAACACTATTATCAGTGCTTCTCTGCTATTCATAGGGTTTTCAATGGCAGGTTGATTTCTAGGAGTGGGTTGCTAGGTCCTTATCCCAAGCCTACAGTATGTGGTGTTCCCAGGTGGTCTCCCATCCAACTACTAACTAAGCCCCATCCTGCTTAGCTTCTGAGATCTGATGAGATCGGAGACCACAGTGCTACAGCCTAGCAGCAGGCAGTTCATATGTATATAACATATAAACAGCAGGCAGTTCATGTGTATAGGTTCCTTTTAATTTTATGTTTCAATCATTGCTTCCTTTATCAGTGATAGAATTTGGCTCATATATAATAGTCCAGCACTATCTAGGAATTTGTCAGGCTTGAGTGTTGATGTTGAGTGTTATTTATGTTTCTCCTTGGGGAGCTCTTTCAAAAGTAAGATTAATCCTAGTGAGCACCTTATCTCAGAAGTAGGAGACCACATTTCTGATTAGGGACTAAGGCAGCAGAAGCATATTCCATGGATATGAATAAGTAGAGAACAGTATTTCCCAACCTCAGCACTGTCAATATTTGGGACCAGATAACTCCTTATATAAAGGCCTGTTCTGGGCATTATTAGATGCTTGTCAGCATCCTTGGTCACTACCCAACTAGATGCCAATAGCAGGCCCTCTTGGCTGTGAAAACCAAAAATGTCTTCAGACATTACCAAATGTACCCAGAGGGGGGGACAACATCACTTCCACCATAGTTTTATGGATTTCTTATAACAGAACTCATCTCTTTATTATTGTTGTTGTGGTTGCTGTTGTTGTTATTGTTATTGTTGTTGTTATTGGCACTAGTGTAGGTATAATCTGCAGCATTTCTCAAACATATTTGAAAACAAATCCCTGGGGTTTTTTTAAGCCAAAGAACTCTTTGAGGTTATTATTCCATTCATCCTAGCCAAGAAGGGAAATGATTGATTTGTAGAAATTACCACATTTTCACAGTTGTTTTTTCCTGTTTTAACCCATCAGAGGAAAGTGTACATAGGAGATCAGCTTCTCCAGATGTGTGGACTGGCTTTTCTGTACATGAACTTCTGGGAAAGAAAGTTTCTGAGTTCTTTTTGTCCATACCTGTCTCCTTTTTTGTTTTTGCAAATGTTTCCTGTTTTAGCAGATGGCAAAGGCTGTATCTTTACCAAACCCAAGCCTCTATGGCACGCGCACACACACACACACACACACACACACACACACCCTCAGAATGGCAGGTGCAACTATCAGGTTAGGGAAAAAGGGAACATTTAAGGTGATATATCTTTTGGTCCTAGAAGGAAAATCAGTCTCTTCTTCACAAAGTCACAAACAATGGCCATAAATGCTAGAGTGAATCTAAAACTATGACAGTGGAGAAGTCTATTGGTAGAGGACAGGTGAACAAAATAAACCTAAGGCGCTGTCATCAACCTCAGAAGTTGTATGGTGAGACCTAAGTTGTAATGAAACAAAGGCTTTTCTCCTATAGTCTAAGCTTTATTTCCTCTGAGGAAAGACCACAGAAATTTTTACTAAACACCAGACATTTGCACAGGTACTCAATATAGGAGAGATTTGGTTCTCTAAGAGGCAAATGGGTGTCACCTTCCAGGAGTATGGTAATTAGAACCTAAAATTATCCACGGACTATGTCAAAAGTCCTTTAGAATTAGAATGAAAATTTTGACTTTTACTAAATATAATCTTACCAGAGATTCTAGGCTATAAATTGACCATTTTCCTAAAAATCTTCCTGAAAACACATGCGTTCATTACCTAAAAGCTCACTTCTGTGAATGAATGATTTTCTTGACTTCACAGTCACCAATCAATGTCTGATCGATTGGCATACATTTCCTCATATAGTGCATCACAGTGGCCACCTGTAATTGATCAGATGGTTTTGACTGGAAGTGGAGAAATAATATCAAGGATCCCCATTTACTGAATATCTGTGGCCATGACCTCAGCTAGGTGCTATATATGTATTATTGCTAATCCTCATATAATCCTGGCAAAATAGATTTTGTTATACCCATTATGCAGATAGGAGCCTTGGCACACATGGAAGTTAAAGAAATTTCCCAGCACCATGCAATTAATAATTCTTAAATCCAGACCTAAAGGACTCCAATGCTCCAAGTGTTCCCATTGCCTCTCTTGTAGGGTTTTCAAACCTTCTAGAAATACTAGTTTTGATTTGTGACACAAGAAAAAAAACAAACCCTTGCCTGAATGAAAACTGAGTCTGCTCTCTGCTTTTTAAAAGTCCCCAAAACAGAATCCTTAATATCTGTTTCCCAAGAGGTTTCAGCCAGGTTTCTGGTTTTGCTTATTTTTCTTATCATAAGTTGGAGATATCTGAATATTTCCATTTTTAAATTGGACCTTTTACACTTCACTTGGTTTTGAGTAGCATTCAGGAGAACTCAGAAATTAGACTTGGTCACTAGTATTGTCAGACAGTGGCTCTGAAATGGGTCCGTTTCCCCCTGGTTATCAGGAGGATGAGAATGAGTACATCTATAAAGAAATGTCCTACTGAACTAAAAAAAAAACTAGGTCTTTTTGAACACAGCATGAACCTAACATTTGGGTAAGAAGGATCTCACTTCATTGATTAACTTGTTGGGGGCTGGTTTGCAGAGAAAATTCAGAGATGTGTCCATGATTTATTCTGTCCAATATATAGTAACAAAATCTTAGGCTCCATGTTGGTCTCACAGCCTTGCATTGCCTGTACTTTGAGAGCCTTTTCCAAATGAAAAGGAGCTTTAAAAAAAGATCACTACTAAACTGAGACATATTGTCCTGAAAAAGAAACAGAGGTCTTCCATTTTTTTGCTTTTAAATATTCCCAGCCAGAATGGAGATGGGAACTAGCTGGCCTCTATAGAATGCATTCTTGTCTGTTGTGTTTCTTTATCTTTTGTTTTGAGCCTATTTATTACATTCTTCAACCTGGAAAAAATGTCACTCTAAGGTGTCATCTCTGGGGAGGAGAAACAATAATGATGTGACACTCAGGGTATGTGGTGATATCAGTGGCTTAGAGCTGAGCTTTCAGTGTTCATCTTGCATTTACAGGGTAGTGTAGTATCTTAGTTCCTAATTCCTGCCACTTGTCATCTATTTGTCTGATATTATATTTTCAGGTAACTTTCTTCTTAGATGCCCCCTGTACAGTATTTACTTCTGTAGTTGTGAAATATATGTTAAATCACAAGAGTACTTAGCCTGTTTAGACTGAATAGATACAGAAGATTGGAGAAAGCAATTGCTATTTATTTGGTCCTTACAAAAAACTGAGCATTACACAGAATGTTTGCTTAATCCTTAGATATTTTTGTGGGATAAGTGGCTCTAGGTTCCCTTAAATACTATTCAAGATCACCTTCGTGTGTGCATTGTGTAAGTCATTGATTGTGTTCCATTTACCAGGCAAATTTCTAGACACTGGAGATTGAACACAACACACAGAAAACCCTTGGACTCAACAAGCTTACATTCTGGCAGGGAGGGGAGTCAACCTATAAAGAACAACCAAAACCAAAATAGTCAATTATATATTGTGAAATAGGTGCTAAATGCTATAGGTAAAACTGAGGCAGGGCCTGGCATGGAGGCAGGAGTATGCCAGGCGTATCTTAGCCATCCAAAGAGCTTAGTGTGGTTAGAAAAGAGGTGGGGGCAGAATATGAAATTAAAACAGGAGAAGGGAATGTGGACATAGATCCTGGGGCAGCCAGAGGAAAAAGAGAGTTAGACCCTTGGAGGGATTTTTGCTTTCCCTTTGAGGGAGTTAGTAAGCCCCTGGCGTGGGGCACTGATTGCTTTTCTACAGAGACCTTCTTTGATGATGCCTTAAATTTCCAGATATGTACCTGCCTGCCTTGACCAATAGCATAGATCACATCAAGTAGGGCTTCCCCAGCACTGGTGTCTGCTAGTGGATTGGCATCTTCAGGTTGCCTTGAATCCTTTAGCCCAGATCTTTGCTCATAGTCTACCTTCAAGTACCAACTCAGTCACTGTTCCCACCAACCACAGTTTTCCCATCAATTACTTAAGACATTTCTTCACTCACCTTTGGAACAGCTGAGAATAAGGATCCTTGAACATAGCTCTCATACTGCCTTCCCTGTCTTCCAGACTGCTTTCATCAGTACTCCTGTGGCAGGCAGAGTGAGTCTTTATACCATTTTCCTAAAAAATGCCAACATTGTTATTCTACTGATGTCACTTTACAGATAATCATCATGTATAACTCTGAAAGGGAAAAGAAAATAGTCAATGTGCTTGGAAATGGGAAAGGAAAGAGCACATTGGAGGTAATAGGGCCTGGTGATATCCCATGCTTCACCTTCCCAGGGACACCACTGGTTTTGGCCACTATAGAATTTACCAGGTACCACACTTGCGATTTTCTTTTGATGGGGAGAAAAACTGTAATAATCATAGTCTTGCAGAAAAACCCTAGATTTGGGTTTGCAGTTTGTATAACTGATTTCATAAATACTGCTCTACGTTAAAATGTTTCCCCTTCTAACATGATGTTGTTACGTTGTGAGAATGAAGGAGGGGAAGGGGCAGCAGGAGAACCCAGTGCCTCCTAATTTGTGGGGGATAATGGGAGGTGGAAGGCGTGAGCCCCTCTTACTGTTTCCTTTACTAGCCTGGCCCAACCATCTCCATTGTTAGGGAGGGCCACCTACATGGCTCTAGTGTTGACAGCAGCCTTGAAGTGTGGTCCAAGAGATGACATGTGTATCTTAGTTCCTTTTCTTAGATCTCCACAGCATTGCAAAGCCTGGGGGGTGTTGGGGGCCACGGGACAGGAGGATGCCCAGTGTCCCATCCGGCTAGGATGACTGTGACTCCCAAGTCCGCTTTCTTTTGTGGTGTTTCCTGCCGATCTCATGCTTTCTAAGCTCCTTTTCATGGTAATAAGTGCCAGGGTGGTCCTAGACCTAAACAGCCATCAGGCAAGCCTGTCAACACTGGCTTTACGCCCTGAAGTCACAGTCCTTGTTTCCTGGTGAAGTTTTCTCTCCCTTCCTCCTCAATATTTTGGTTCCTGGTGGCCGTGCTCAGAGCCTTTCTTGTTTTGTGCAAAGCCTGATAAAAGCTTCTCTAAATAGGTTCACATTGCCAATAAGGAAATACATTTTTTGACAAAGGACTGTGACCACTCCCACAGCATCTGAACACAGCAGGGAAGGGCAAAAATATGTACTTGGTAATGGTTTTCACTGATGCCCATTCTGTGTCTCAGGCCATTTGAGAAAATAGCATCCCCCAAGTCAAAGGAGGAATGGAAGTAGTCTTGGAGGTGAGAAGTATGACCAGGGAATGATGGAGTAGAAAAGAGATGTGGCACTTGGATTTGGCATCTTTGTTTTTCTTCCTTTGGCAAGAAGAGACCATATAAATAAGTAATAGTCTACAGGAGAGAAAAGAGCACTAGAAAAGCTGTCTTCGGCACTTCTGTCTGCTCTGTGGATTTCTCTGGGCTGTTTGGAAAGGAGGTTACTTAGTCATTCACAGGGGTGAGATTTTGGCACACTAATTCTCATCTTTATCCATCAGTGTCTCTTGCAGTGTTCATTTTAGGGTCCATAAGTTGAAAAATATTTTTAAAAATATGTCTTAAATGGCATATTAGGAGATATTCCAAAAGACTCCATTGAATAGCAATAGTATGGTGGCAATGGTGAGTATGTGTTATTTTTATGCTATTTGATTTGTATGCATCAACACCTTTAATTGTAACACAACTATACTGCTCACAGATACTATGTCCCATCTTACAGAGAACAAATATGAGCAAAAAGAGGTTACGTTACTTTTTCCCAGTGGTTTGGTAAAATGGCAGGTATGATTCCAGTCTAAGTTCTTTTGGCTCCAAACCCTCTGCTGTCTTCTAGAGCCAGGTCAATGCAGACATTCCCTGCAGCTCCCTGTCACTTCCTGTGTTGGCTCCCATGCACAACTACACGTTGGAATCTCTTCTTAACTGGTGCCATGGAAATACAGGTCATATGCTCGCTTGCTCTTGCTTACATCAGTGTTAGCTGTCTCTCAAAGCCAGAAGTACAGAATCTCTGCCTTGCTTTCACTCTCCTGGGCCCAATATTGCTAGCTCTAGCTAAAATGCCCAACTTGGAACGGGAAAGAATGAGCGTATCGGTTGGCTATTTCCTGAGTGATGTGCAGAACATGGCCACACACTCCCAGCGCAATTGGCACCAAAGGATAGTCTGTTCTAGGTATAAACACTCC
Organism: Pedetes capensis; assembly: GCA_007922755.1. NCBI lineage: Eukaryota > Metazoa > Chordata > Mammalia > Rodentia > Pedetidae > Pedetes > Pedetes capensis. Next base: position 197,409 of record VMDO01000843.1, read on the forward strand.
CTAGGCCAGCATCTGTTCCTTACTTGCCATGTGACCTTGAGTGTGCCTTGTCTCCCTTTTCTAATCTTGAATTTGTGAAATATATAGATGAACCAAATAATCTTGGAAATGGCTCATGGCTCATATATTTGAGAAATTAGACCTCAGTGAATTGGTTGGCCAAAATTTGCAAACTGCAGCCTTCCATTCATGACAATTCAAGAGCCACTCACCAGAAAATGGAAATGATAATTCACTAGAGGGCATCAGATAAACCCCAAATGGTTAATAAGCCCCCAAAGTGGTTGAGAAAAAGCAGAGTGTGGATATAGCCAGGAAGAAATGTAGTCTTTTAATTTATGTGAGTGTATATTTGCTCTTTATAATATCTTTCCTCTTCAAGATGCTGAATATGTTGTGAAAAAGTGTTGAAGTCAGAACTATTAATACTGCATAGTTACTTTCTTCCTTAGAGGCTGAGGTATCAGAGGACCTAAATATAGTTTTAAGAGCTAGGTATCGTGGTGCACATCCATAATCCCAGTGACTCAGGAGGGTGAGGCAAGAGGATCTTGAGTTGGAGACCAAAGGTATCTGCGTAATTTAGCAAGAACCTGCCTCAAAATAAAAAATAGAAAAGGGGCTGTAAGTGCAGCTTAGTGGTAGAGCATTTGCCTAGCATGTAAGAGGAGGCCCTGGGTTCAACTCTCCAGTCCAGAAAAGAAATGCCTTAAGAGACATTTCTTTGAGTCTTTGCTTTCTGTTACTGCCAAGGATAGGCAGAGGAGGTGAGAAACCTACTAGCATAACTAGCCATTTGTCCAGGAGAGATTAAGGATTAAAATGGTGATCCTCAAAGAAGACAAAAGAGATGTTTAAACAAACAGATGCAGCACTGGAGGTGCTCACATATTTATACCAAGAGATTTGGAAAACAGCTGCCTAGCCAACTGACTGGAAGAGATCCATATTTGTGCCTATTCCCGAGAAAGGGGATTCAATCAAATGTGGAAACTATTGAACAGTATCATTAATATCACATGCAAGCAAAATTTTACTAAAGATCATTCAAAAGCAACTACAGCAGTATATAGACAAGGAACTGCTGGAAAATCAAACCAGATTCAGAAGAAGGTCGGGAACCAGAGACATCATTGCTGATGTCAGATGGATATTAGCCAAAAGCAGAGACTATCAGAAAGATGTCTATCTATGTTTTATTGACTGTACAAAGGCATTTGACTGTGTGGATCATAACAAATTATAAATAACACTGCGAAGAATGGGAATACCAGAGCACCTAATTGTACTCATAAAAAATCTGTCCGTGGACCAGGAGGTGGTCCTTCGAACAGAACAAGGAAACACTGCTTGGTTTAAATTCAAGAAAGGTGTATGTCAGGGCTGTATCCTTTCACCATATCTCTTCAATTTTTATGCTGAGGAAATAATCGGGAAGCTGGACTTTATGAAGAAGAACACGGCATCAGGATTGGAGGAAGACTCATTAACAACCTGCGTTATGCAGATGACACAACTCTGCTTGCTAAAAGTAAAGAAGATTTGAAACATCTGATGAAGATCAATAAACATAGCCGTCAGCATGGGTTGCAACTCAACATCAACAAAACAAAAATCCTTACAACTGGGTCAGTATGCAACTTCACAATAAATGGAGAAGAGGCTGAGGTTGTCTGTGATTTTGCTCTACTTGGTTCTACAGTCAACACCCATGGAAGCAGCAAGAAATTAAAAGACACATTGCTTTGGGAAAAGCTGTGGCAAAAGATCTCTTTGAAGTATTGAATAGTAAAGGTATCACATTGAAGACGAAGGTGAGCCTAACTCATGCCATGGTATTTTCAGTTGCACCATATGATTGTGAAAGCTGGACATTGAACAAGGGAGATAGGAGAAGAATTGACACTTTTGAATTATGGTGCTGGAGACATATATTAAATATATAGACTGCCAAAAGAACCAACAGATCTGTCCTAGAAGATGTGCAACCACAGTATTCCTTGGAAGTAAAGATGGCTGGACTGCGTCTTACATATTTTGGACATGTAGTGACGAGGGACGGATCCCTGGAGAAGGACATCATGTTTGGGAGCATGGCAGGTCAACAAAGAAAAGGAAAACCCTCCACCAGATGGATTGACAAAGTGTCTGCCACAGTGGGCTTAAACATAAATAAGATCGTGTCCCTGGCACAGAATCCGGGAGTGTTTTGATCTGCTGTATGTAGGGTAGCTGTGAGTTGGACCTGACTCAGAGGCACCTAACAACAACAACTTGGCTGTTTCCCTGGCTTTATGACCCTAGGCAAATGATGTCACTCTTTGAGTCTCTGTCTCCTTATCTGTGAAAAGGCATCTAATAATACCTGCACTACAAGGTTGTTTTGGGATTAAATAAGAGGCACCATGTGCTTCAGCCCAGGGTCCTGCCTAGAGGAAGAATTTAGTAACTCAGTAGCAGATTCTCAGTGCTTGTGCTCAAACTGAAAGACTATCTTGGGTTGGCCTTTATGAATCTAAATAACTTGTGCCACATTAGTTCAACATTAACACTGTGCATTCGATTCTCTCTATGAAAATATATCATTTGGTTTATGGTACACTTTTGTGATGGCTATAGATTACAAATGCTTCATTTGTTTCTGTACATATTTGCTGAGTGATTATAGTCTGGAAAGCAGTAAGTAGAGATGTATGAGTTACAGCTACTGTCTTTTTTCTATGTGACAATTCTGCATGGTTTTCCATGTGTTTGAAATTTTAATCCCAAGTCTATATTGTCATACTTACATTCTTTGATCAGTGGAACAATAGTCAGGTGTCCTTTTATCTTTCCTGATGATGTGACACTCATGTAGTAGCCATTTGTCTTTGTATTTGTCAATGTAATTAGCAAAGGAGGGCCTGAACCTTACACATAAGCATTATTTCCTCTTAGTGCATATTTTCCAGGTGAAATTTGACTTTGCTTTTTAAACAAAAGCCAAAGAATAAAATCAAGAAGAGCTTGTTGTTAAGAGAAGATAAACAAAGTTAAAGAGCAGAATCAAGAAAAGGTTGTTATTATGAGAATATACAAGGAAACATTTTTTTAAATGAAGTGATTTGCAAGTTCTTTTCAAATTCTATAGAAGCACATGGGAAAGGCCTTAAAAAGTATACAATCTCCCATGTCCAAACAAAACTTTCCCCACCTTTTCAACAAGACAGTTAGCCATGTCATTGCCAAAACTCCCAACAACAGATAACTCTTAACTTATTTTGGTAACAAGTTTCAGTATTATGACATTTTGCTTGGACTTTCAGTCCTTGTTATTTCTTACCTGCTCTTGACCGGTCCTGTGTTTGGAAATATGTATTAGTTGATCAGCATCCCCTGTTACAATTTTACAGACATAGAATTTCATCTGTCCAGATTGCAAATCACCTGTGCCTAGACACTAAACAAGGGCTGCCTTCCTGGACTACTCCTTAGCCCATATGTATCAACCAGCTACTGTAGCTCAGGCAGTCAGGGTCTGCAACCCAGTCCCTCCTGTCCTGCTTCTAAACCCCCCTCACATCTTCTAGCCCCATCCACAAGCTTCCTTCTAGCCAGATTCTGTATATATCCCTGACCTCCACCTTTCTGTTCTTCTTCCTTCTTGGTTCCTTGTAGTGAACTTACCAGCTCTGTATAGTATCTCATCTTCATGGGGATATCGGGGTCCACTGCAGCCTTGGCAGCCCTGGGGTCTCATTCTCTTAGGTCTTCAGCCCTTCCAATACAGGCAGACACACCAGGATTGTTTACTTGCTCCTTGATAACTATGAGACCATGCTTCCCAGTATAAGCAAAAGGACCCCTGTAAGAATCCCCTAAGTCCAGGGACATTACACTAGACATAAATCCATCCGCACTGTATCCAGAGCTTCTGCTTCAGAGAGAGCTGGCCTTTGAAAGAGGTTAAAAACGTACTGCCCACGTCTTGAGCTTCATTCCTATCAGGTTGAAATGCAAGAATTTCAAACTCTTCAACCTTAGTGAGTGGAAAGCATCAATATCACATCTGAACGCAGCTCCACGTTCCATCAAGCCCTTCCAGTGACCTTGCAGAAATAAAAGGTTGAGAGACTGACCTTGGTGCTTCTAAGCAGAGATTGTATTGTTTCTGAGTCTTGCTCAAAGTTAGGAGAAAAGCAATCTCTTAAATAAGTTGGGTTGGTTCCCAAGAGAAAAAACTCATGGAGTCCTATTGGCAAACTAAAAGGCTATTTTGGCTGCAAACTTAAGGACTTAAATCCTCCCAAGAGCAAGAAATCTCAGCTATGCAGCCAATAAATAACATGTACTAGGTGACGCACTAAATATAACTATAATATCTCAGTGACGTACGTTGATGTGAAAGTCATCTTTTGCCTGGGAAAGGAGTAGAACGGATGGAAACATCTCTCATAATGTAAGACCTGAAACCTGTGTTTATCTGATTATCAAAATGAGGTCATAGTTGACCCATGAATAAATCTGTTTGAATAAATACTTTATGAGGTCATAGTTGACCCATGAATAAATCTGTTTGATTTAGACATTTCCATGAATAGCTGCTTTTCTTTCTTGGTAATTTAGAAAGCAGTAAGTGGAGAGTATTTGCTCTTAGACTAGATACCTTGAGAATTTCCTAATCCCTTTCCAATCTTAACAATGTCAGGCAAATAATATGTGTGGTAAGTCATGCTAAAGCATGACATTCTTTTTTCTAAGCCAGTTCCATTCAACTCTCCAAATAAGAAAAATTGCACATAGGAATGGGTAGGACCCGCTGTAGAATGAAGAGGTGAAGACAAAATCAAGGATGCCCTTCAGGTTTCTGCTTTGGGCAACTGCATAGATGGTTGTAACATTTGCCATGTTGGGGGTGTCAGTGGTGTACCTCAGATGTGGTTAGGGAGGTTTTTGATAATTTAATTATTTTTTCATTGTGCTGTTAGTGTTCTCAACAGAAATATAGGCATTTGTATTGCATCAAGTGGGAAGCAGTGTATAAAGCATTGTATTTACACCATTTTGCAAACACCACTTGTCTGCAATAACACTACTCATCTCTACCACTGAGCTTTGTTAAGTTGTTGGGATGGTTAAAAGAGATAAGGCGTGTAAAGTCCTAGGTTACTGCCTATCACATAATGAATGTGAAAGAGTTGAGCCTTTTCTAATTCTGCCTCTATAGATACTGCCTAATTTTAAGCTGTGTTTTTTAAGGACCACAGTAGATTATTAAATCTGTATTTTTATCAATGCTCTTTTCCCACTGCACATCAAGGGACAACGTGTTTGGACTGTTTGTATATTGAAATGACTATGCCAAAGAATATAGTACTTACTTTGTTTATCCATGTTCATTTAAGACAACCACATTTCTTCAGTCTAATCAAACAAATGCCACCACCTGTAATCCCATATTTTTTATGTGCAACCCATTTCCTGCAAATAAATAATATCCTTGACTCCCAGCACTGCTTCTCCCAGTATGCCCCATCTCATAACATGGTGCCAAATGCTATTACCATCCATGCCGCGGCCCAAATAAGAACCCTGAAAGGCATCCCTAATTTTGCCCTCTTCCCTTCAGCCCATAGCTGGTCCATCAGATACTATCTTTTCTACTTCAAAAATTGCACCTTTAATACACTAGCTTTCCCCACCCAAATACTTTGTACCCTAATCCAAGCTACCATCATTTCTTGCCTGAACAAATATGTTGTTGTCATTGTTAGGTGCCGTCGAGTTGGTATCGACTCATAGCGAGACTCACAGGGTTTTCAATGGCTGACTGTTTCAGGATTGCCTTGGGAGTGAATTGCCAGGTCCTTCTCCCATGCACAAATATAGTAGCATCCTATGTGCTTTTTTTGTTTCCCCTTACCCTATATTCACATCCAGTTATCACTTAGTAGTCAAAGTAGTATTTTTGAAACAACAATAAGACCATGTCTCACCCTGAATAAAAACTCCTCAGTAATTTTCCCTTGTGTGCACCATAAAATCCAAACTCATTATTGTGGCCCACCAGCATGGCTGGTCTGGCCTTGCAGAATGCCTCAAGGAGCCCTCCCTCTCCAGACATTCCACCCTGTATGTGCCATAGTAGTCATCTCAGTGGACAATCATATACAGTATTTATTTTTGTCATCACTTGATTAATATCAGTTTCCAGAGATTATGCCAGTTTTGTTATCACTGTATCTCCAGTACTTTCCATAATTCCTGGGACATGGTAGGTACTCAATAAATGTTTGTTGAATAAGCAAAAGAAACCATCCCAAATGCTCATTGTGCCCTTATATTATTTTCTTGTGAAAGTAACATTTTAAAATATTAAAATCATCACTAATAGTAGGGATTATCTGTGTGTAAATCAGTAGACACTCTTAGAGATTTGTAGGTATACTTCTAGGAACTGCATTCTAAAACCCTTAGGAAACTATTTCCCAAAGTTTTTTATATATATATCAAAACACTGTGTGTTGAATGATAAATATTTTTGTTTTGGTACAGATACTCAAATTCGGCTCCTTCCTCCCATAGTGTATGCTATAAAGATTTCCAAAATAACTACTCTATCATAATATTCATGAGAGTTCCAATGAATGTTTCCACACCCTGAAGTAAAAAGTTAAAACCAAATGTGTTAATGTACATAGTTTAAATTCCTCTACCATCTACTGTTGAAACTTTTATAATGGTATATGTTTACCAGAAAAACATGTCTGGCACATTTATGAATGGTATAACTTTGAACATGCTTTGTAATTATGGTTGAATTAATATTAGTCTTCTCCTTTTACAAGGAGCCATTTATCTATTAGTTGTAAAAGGGCACTTTGGTAATTTAAGCTAACAAAATCATAAAGTTAGTGGGGGAAATAAGAAATGTTGAATAGAGGGAAATGACACTTGAAATCTATTTTCATTGCATTTTTACATTTTGTTCTTCATTCTTAAATTCATTTCCCTCTGAGAAGCAAGACCATTATTATATTGAGAAATAATGTATCTTGAAAACCCAAGCCAGCAGCTTATGATCCAATGGTAAGGACTCGGTAATCGCTAATGAGGCAATGGATGCTGAATGTCTCAGGGCACTCATTGGAGCCAGCCTCTTGCGCGTTCTACAAGAACCTGTCATAGCAAATTTTTGTCCAGACTCCGTGGGCACTTTGATTTCCTAAATCTTTCTGAGAAACCTAATCTGAAATCAAAGTCAAGTTCCTCAGATGTGACCAGACAAGGTCACATTTAAAACAGTCCAGTGAACCTACAGATCAAAGTTGAAAGGTAATTCCTCCCTCCCAAAATTGGCACAGACTCACCTGCTGGCTTACCTTTCAGTTTCTACTATGCGTTTTTCACCTCTTCCCAGTGGGCTCAGAAATGAGAACTTTTTCTCTGGAAGATGGCTAGAGAATTTCCTTAAGTCATTTAATCAAAAAATTGGACACAGTTGTATTTTGGAAATGCACCTTTATCTCAATTAGTGAATCATGAAGTTTTTTGTTGAAGATATATGTATCTTACTATTTGACAGTAAGACTTCTTTCAATCAAAATTTTATGATAATTTCAGGTTCATGGGCTTTATTTTTGGCCTAAATTATCAGGGTTTACCCACACTCTTGAGTTAGCCAACACACCATATAGAATTCCTGCTGTGATACATAGATATTTTTTCCAATGCCACTTTCCTTTCTTGTTGAGCCTTGAGACATTAATCTGAAATGGCACTGGAGAAGGGGGGGAGTTGTGACTCCCATTAGACCATATCTTAACATCTCAGGACACAGGTTTTTTATCAATCTCCATGTGATTTTAAAAAACAACAACAACCTTGCCATTGCTTTATATTGCAGTGTTCTGTCTCTTGTGGTCGAGGGCATAAACAACGAAATGTATACTGCATGGCAAAAGATGGAAGCCATTTAGAAAGTGATTACTGTAAACACCTTGCTAAACCACATGGGCACAGAAAGTGCCGAGGAGGACGATGCCCCAAATGGAAGGCTGGCGCTTGGAGTCAGGTGAGCAATGCTTCTCCTCTACTGACTGCTTCCTTTCGTTCAGCCGCATGGCTGACACCAGTGTGTTCACTTGTGTTTCTCTGCATGCTTTTGGTTTTACCAAGGGGAGCTCCAGACTAGAAGGGCAGTCCGGATACTTACTAGCTGTGTGACTGGGCAAGCAGTTTCAGTCTCTGGAGCTTGGGCTCATACCTACCATGGGGTTGTTGGAGGTTGAATTCTACATGATGGTAGGTGTTAGACATCTAGCATAAGACAGCCCCTCAACATTTGGCTAATGGCCTTGAATTATCACTTGCCACTTGGAAAGCCACTAATTCAGATAGCACCGAAGCTGACTGTGGTCACCTAGCAGAAATTTAGTCTCAATTTACCTTGAAGTTTCTCAGTATAAAACGTTAGAAAGTATTTCTCTGCCTGTCTGCCGGTTTACAACAGAGATGTGGTACCAGAGCTCTATGTTATTTTCTAGCTAAGTGACCTTGGGTAATTTGTTTAACCTCCCTCAGCCTACTTTCATATGGTTCTTATGAGGAGTAAATGTAATAATGAGTGCCAAGTGCTTTACTCAAAAACATAGAATCTAATAGGTTCTCATATTTTGTTTGGATGAGTGTGATATGTGTATCAGATGGGCAAGAGGGTGGGCACCCAAGACACTGATCACATTAAACTCTACTAACTATGAACACTTGGAAAGCTAGACAGAGGGCATGTGAGAATTTCCCTGTTGAACCTGAAGAAACAACTGAAAGCTCTTGTTGACCTACAAACACTAGATGCCCAAATACTGAGGTCATTCACAACTGGTCCTTAGAGTAGACCTGTTAAGTCTGCACTTGTGCATTTGCTCACCTTGGATGAAGGTGCTTACTTAAAAGTAAATGTTTGATTTCTTTAAAAATATTCTGTGCTTAATGCTGATCCTTCTCTCTCCTGATCTGATTCAGTGAGGCTTTGTAGTGTTTCTCATTCTCCCATGCTGTGAAGAATCATGTCCATGACTCCCGAGAATCAATGGAAAACTAGGTTCAAGGTGGCCAGCCTCTAGAATAAGTTCTTCCAGGATTCTGGATCTTGATTCCTAAGGCCTCAAAGGAGCTTTGGACTCAGCCATAGTAACATGGAGGAGGGATTGAGGACCTTCCATCCCAACATGACCAATGGAAAATACTTCCAGAAACTTTTGTCTTAAATATCCTGAGCTGACAGTATTGTCTTCCATACCCTCAAGCCATGTTCCTTATCACGGAAGTATGAAGTGCAGTGCATCATGTCCCAGTTCAGTAGCTGTGTCCTCCCAGGGCCCTTATCAGAGTGAAATATGGGGATTTACTTTGTTTATTTTAATTTAACAATCAAAGAATCTGTGCTCTTCCTTTTCTGGTTTTCTTAGGGGATCACATTTAAGGCATTACATTATACTGGTCAATCTTCTTAATGGTTTCTAAGTGACCACTGTCATTTATTAATTTCTAGCCCTTTTATTTTTGGAGCTATTTGGTTCATGCAGAAGCCCACAGCTAACATTATTTAAGATGTCACACTAATTAGCTTGTTCTCTTGTAGACTTTTATGCTCTGTTACTTTTCTTTATGTTCCTTGGCCTCTACTTATCCATTTGCTTTCCTCCATTAATATTAAGCTCAGAGGATGTAAGAGATACTCATTTTAAAGACCAATATATTCATTAAAGAAAGGATTTATTAGTAAACACAGAGTGGTTTTTACTCTAGTATCCTGTGATCTTCAGGGGAGGCCTAAAATTGCTTACAAAACTGGGGTGATTAGGTTTTAAACCCTGGGGGTTTTTGCAAACGTAAGGTAATGGGATTATCAGAATGCCTCCATGGAAAGTAACACATGTGTTCAAACTACTTGGAAGTCCTCACCTTTGTAGAAGGTGCAAGTAAACACAGTTATGTAATGGTTTGTGGCCAGCTTTGTAATGTCCCGATTTGATTTGTAGAAATAAATTATAAAATCAGGAAGACAAGGTGTTTCATGGGTAAAACCTGATTTGTGCAATTTAGAAGCATACCTAAAAGTAATGAGACCCAATGGGTGATGCTGAAATGCAGTTTGCATGATTAAAGATTATTGGCTTACTAATGATCCAGTGGTAAATAGGAATACCCCTAAGGCAGTGATATTAAGCAAGAGTAATGATTGCCCATTTGCAACAATATTTAGAAGATTTTATATTTGGTCCTTCTGGTTTTTGATAGTTGCTATATTCTAGTCATATCATCTCCAAAGTAGGAAGAATAATTAGTGCAATTCCTCATCATGTCAAAATGTCTGATGGTGATAAGATATATAGAATGTTGGGATAGGATACTACTGTAGCCATGCAAGTCTCAATAGACTGTCCCCCAAACTCAGTGTTTTGAGATTTAAAGTAAAATGTATTATTTTAGCATCTTTTGAAATATTGAAGTTCTAAAGGAAATATTCTGGATTTAAACAACAAAAGAAAGTCTTCATTAAGCCTTAAAGGACCTTTTCCCCTCAGAAGTTCACGTTCAATTTGTTTAAGTGATTCTGATGAAGAACTAAAAGATTATGATTTCTTTTTTTTTTTTTTTTTTGGCAGTCTTGGCGGTTGAACCCAGGGTCTTGCGCCTGCATGCTCTGCAAGTGCTGGACCACTGAGCTGCACCCCCGGCCCTTTTTTTTACTTTTTGAGACAGGGTCTCACTAAGTTATACAGACTGCCTCTGGTCTCGAACTTGCGATCCTCCTTCCTCCGCCTCCCAAGCTGCTGGGATTACAGGCGTGGGCCACCATGTCCGGTGCTATATTCTTATGAAATTTTAAGACAAATATGCACCATCAGGCTGGGCACCATGGTACATGCCTATAATCTCAGTGACTTGGGAAGGCTGAGGCAGGAAGATCACAAGTTCTAGGCCAGAGGCAGCCTATGCAATTTAGAGAGACCCTGTCTCAAAAGAAAAAGATAAAAAAGAGCCTGGGATACAGTTCACTAGTAGAGCCATTGCCCAGCATGTATAAGGCCCTGCATTCAACTCCATAATACAAAAGCAAAAGCAGAAACAAAAAGCAAAACAAAGCAAAGAATCAACATCAGATCTTTGATTCAGCCTGATGCTGTGAAGGCTCTGTATTCTCATATTGCAAAAGCATTTCAGGGTACAGTTTTCTAAACTTATCCTGTTCCTAAAGAGAAGAAATGAAGATTCAAAATAAAAAGAATAAGTAGGCAGATTAGAATGAAAGTAACCATTCATCAGTTATGAATTCTTTCAGTAAATTCACTCATCATTCTTGAGATACAGATCTTTTTCACAATTTAACGCCTTTGTGGTCAGGATGGGCCTTACAAACAACAGAATGGGATAATTTAATGCATAGCCTTGGTTTCCTTCCTTACTGATGCACCATGCAGTGAGTGATGTCTTAGATTCAATGAAATAAAAATTATTTTTTAAAAGATCTTCAGTGCTAACTGAGCACCATGGTGCATGCCTATATTCCCAGTAACTCGGGAGACTAAGGCAGGAGGATCTTGAGTTTGAAGCCACAGATAGCCTGTGCAACTTAGTGAGACCCTGTCTCAAAATAAAAATTTAAAAAAAAATTTTTTTTAGAGGGGACCGGAAGTACGGCAGCTGAGTAGTAGAGTGCTCGCATAGCATGCACAAGGCCCTGGGTTCAACCCTCAAATACTGCAGGAAAAAAAAATAAAAAAGATCTTCAGTGCTAGTGTTGAAATGGAAACTGGCAGCCTGCATTATGAATCTACCAGTCTTTCTTGGTTGTGACTTTTTTGTAGTTATAGTCAGCTTAATTGTGGTGTCTGAAGCTGAAATATTCTTCAAGTGGAGAAATGTGGCAAATAATTCCCCTTTTGTCCATTGAGAAATTAAGGAAACCATATGCGCATGGGCAGTGATGAGAAATAGAGTTGCTTTAGTGATTTGTGTTCTCTATTTATTTGGTTTTTATTTAAACAATGAGTATTGATGGTGTATTGTTTGCATAAAGGCTTTTCACCCACACTGTTGATAATGCAGTATAAAAAACTACATCATATTAGCACTGTTTTTTAAAACTCTGAGCCACAGTAGATATGCCACATTGCCTTAGACAAAGTTTACTTTGATTTGTATTTCTGTGTTTTGTTTTAATTTTTCCTTAAGCTAAGGCGATTATCTCTGTTCTTTATTTATGGAATATCTACCTAAAACATTTATTTGAAAATAAAAAAGATATTTTATGGAAAATGCTTAGCACAGGGATCAACCCTCACCTGGGAATAATTTTATACTACATGGAACCTTTGGCAATATCTGGAGATAGTTTTGGTTGTCACAACTGGGAGAAAAATATAACTGGCATTTAGTGAACACTTCCTACAGTTCAGAGAACTGTCCCAACAACTAAGAATTACTCGGTTGAGAAACCCTTGTATAGAGTGTGGTACATAGTAAGTGATTACTAAAAATTTGCTATTATTATTGTCGCTATTATTTATAAAAGTTAGTTTATGCACCAGGAACTGTGGTATATACCTATAATCCCAGCTACTTGGAAGGCTGAGGCAGAAAGATTGCAGGTTTGAAGCCAGAGATAATCTGTGCAATGTAACAAGACCATGTCACTAAATGAAAAGATAAAGGAGGGAGATAGGGGTGCAGCTCAGTGGTGAAACATTTGCCTAGCATACTTGAGGCCCTGAGTGCAACACTCAGTACTAAAAAGAGAAGAAAAATGGTTTATATAGTTATTTTTCAAGTTAGTTCCTAGTTTAAAACAATGTTACCACCATAATTTCAGCAGTAATACTAGAAGAAAAGAGTACAAAATCATTTCCAGGTTTTTAAGTGTATATCATGATTCCCCAGGCATGAGATGCTCCATAGAGATTCTCTTCATCTATGTAAATAAGCATCAAGTTCCCCCTTTAAGTTGGTAAATTCTGTATGTATACTAGCATTTCACAGCAGAAAGTAGAAAGAGATGAAACATAACTCCCAGCTCAGTAGTTGAGAAGTAAAATCATCTTTTAACTCTGTACAAATTAACCGCTATGCTAGGATGGTAGGGGAGGGCCCACTAATAGAGGCTGCACAGATGGACTCCTCAGCAAAGGAACTAAAAGTTGTACTGAACAGAAATAGAAAAATTAAGCACACACATGCACACACCACTGCCATCACCACCTCTGGGGTCACACAGAGGGCTTTCTGATGCTGTTTTATTTATGGGGTTTCTTCACAAATCTCTCAATTCATCAAGCAAGGCTGGCTGGTTCTGTATGCAAATTGTTGCTTCCTGTGAGACAGCACAGGACAAGTTGAATCCAGAGAATGAACGTGGATGCATTACATGTCATTTTGAGCACAGATTGCTATAGATGTCTAATTAAGAAAAGCCTTTCTTTGTACCTTGCTGTGTACTTAAGTCATGTTGAAATTTTTGAGTGGTTATTTCAAAGCTGGCTTTGACATTGTGAAAATCAGAAGCCAGAATAACATATTATATAACTCAAGCTTCTTGTGTCTTAATTTGTCTCTTGAAAATTTAAGGACCATTGTAAGAAATGATTTTAAAAATTTTGGGTGCTTGAGACACCCAAATTGGCTGGGGTTTATCTCAGTTGGTAGAGCACTCTGAAGACCCAAGTTCGACCCCCAACACTGAAAAAATGAGCGAAAGATGTGGCAGTCTACTCCAGGAAAAAAAAAAAAAAAATCCAAAACAATCAGCCATTGAAAGCTCTTTGAGGGTCGCTATGTATCAGACCCAATTGGACAGCACCTAACAACAAAACACTCGATACCTTACCTTCACTGAACCATAAGTACTTTATTCAATAACAGTAGCATCAAAAAGAAGTATTTACTTAAGAGCCTAAATAACATTACACACTCTAAAAGTTTTTATCACTTTTTTTCACTGTTCTTTATGTTATTAAAACCTGATGAGATTTTGAATATATGTCAGCATTGTGTCAAATTCAAATATGTTTGTTGTTGTTGTTAGGTGCCATTATCCGACTCATAGGGACCCTCTGTACAACAGGGGAAACACTATGTCAGTGCTTCTCTGCTGTTCATAGGGTTTTCAATGGCAGATTGATTTTTGGGAGGGGGCTGCCAGGTCCTTCTCCCAAGCCTACAGCTTCTGGTGTTCCCAGGCGGTCTCCCATCCAGGTACTAACCAGGCCCGACCCTGCTTAGCTTCCTGAGATCTGACAGGATCAGATGCCACAGGGCTACTGCTGCAGGCTCAAATATGTTTACAATACTGTTATTCTTTCCTTTTATTTGTATCTGGATACATTGTTCTAGAAATGTAGTCTTATACTTTCGACCCCAAATTCAAGTAGCCAAAAAGTTACTTGGTGGTTATTGTCAATGCTGATGATATTTGAACATTGCTATCATTTGTGGACTAACTCCTCTGTGCCATAGTCCATTCTTTTCTAGTGTAATCTATGAGAAATAATACAGATGTAGATCCTATGAACATTACATGGTCATTCTGTGGAGACAGGGCTATTACCATCACTGACATTCAGGACCCCTCCCACTCAATCCTGAACATAATGACTTTAAAAGTCTGGTTTCCTGTGGGTCACAAACTCATTCAATCCGATTAATACAATTAAATCCAAACAATAGCAGCAATGCTGGTCCAAAACATTTCTTCGCTTCACTTTGCTTTAATGTAAACTATGAGCTTCTTCCCTGGTATAGATTCATCTGAAACAACAGGATTTCACAAGCTACTTTCTAAAAAGTATTACCTGTTTTCTTAAAATTGGAAATGGAAGCTTAAGATGCCACAGCAACCATTTGGGTGTATATTTTGATGGAGAATTTCCATTAGTCTCAGAGAGACTTGAATGCAGCTGTAGGTTAATTGAACGAGAGCATCTTTCTAATTTAAAAGAGCATGATTCTATTCTTTAAGACTTCCTCTGAGGAATATGGCTTTAATGCATGTCAAACTTGTTTTCTCAATACCAGACAAATTAGTGGAAGCTGAGTTATCATAAAAACTTGGTAATAATTTTTAATAGCTAAGTACAATAATATGCTGTTCTTTCTAATCAAAGGTTGCCTGTAGTTTCTGACTGTCAAAACCTTAATAAAGACAATAATTCTTGGCCTGCCCGTAAGTGAGATTATGAAACCCAGCAATGAGGAAACCATTAAAAAATTAATTTAGAGGAAAGTTAATTGCCGACTTAATATGGTATTTTGCAACTTAGTCAACAAAATGTTTCAGCATGATTAACAGTATTTTTCAAGGGCTGAAAACATTAAGCCTGAGGAAATGTTTTTTTCTTGTCAACTTTTGTTCTTCATATATTCATCTGAGATTGTAGATAGACACAAATACTTGAGTGAATTCCATAATTTAATAAAACAACAACAACAACAAAAATCCCCTGTCCCAGGAATAAAAGTAAGAAAAGGAAGAGACTAGAAAAAATAACTCTACTTATAAGGCCCTAAAGTCTTCTGTGCTTTGGTTTCCTTGGGTCATATTTTTAATCTGCCAAAAAATTGTTCTTGTACAGTGGTGTAGCTACCAATTTGCAAGAACCTCAAATCCTTCAAGATGGAAATCATTTAGGATTTCCCTCTCATGTGGCAGCATTACTTCTAGGTTGCACTAAATATTTCACCACTCTCTCTCCCAACCTCTAGTCTTCCAAGAGTTTTGCTAACTTTAGAGATTCCTGCAAACTTGTGGCCCTCCTTCATTCTCCAGCATGGACAAGCAGTGAGTTTGCAGCTTTCAGACAGTGCCTTGGCATTCCTTTCATTGGGAATTAGCAAGCTTTGTGATGGCTGGGAAAGTCGTTGGATTATAAGTGCATTCCCTTTTTCTGTGACCCCACTCCCACCCCCAGAAATGATCCCAAGCTTCCACTTACGTCCTCTGTCTTCTTAGTGCTCCGTGTCCTGTGGCCAAGGCGTACAGCAGAGGCATGTGGGCTGTCAGATCGGAACACACAAAAGAGCCAGAGAGACCGAGTGCAACCCCTACACCAGACCAGAGTCAGAGCGTGCCTGCCAAGCCACGCGGTGTCCTGTCTACACTTGGAGGGCAGAGCAATGGCAAGAAGTAAGTAGAGCCATGAAGTGCACACCTGCCGGGCGTTGTGCTCCACCCCCTTGCTATCATCACATCCGTTCCCTATGAGGCCAGCAAAAGCCATTGAGCACGGTGGTAGCATTGCTGGCTCTCTCCCAAAAGGTTTACGGTCAGACTCCAGGCTTCACTCTGACAAGGGTAGGAGAGCTCCTTGTTAAACAGTTCCTGTGTCTGTGTTCCTGAGTGTTCCAGAGCTGACTGCCCCAAAGAAAGCTTTAATAGGCCTTGGGCCAAATGCATACAGGTATCTTTCACAGATGAGGGGAAATGGGAGGAATATTTTAAATGTGTAAGTACAGATTTGGTTACTCTATATTAGTTGGAATACCTATATGCCAGAAGGCAGGCTCAAGGTAGGAGCTATTCTGTATTTTTCCTCTTTCTATGATGTAAGCTGTCACGTAGGAGATAGGCACTCATGTGAAACTCTGATTAATTAGTGAAGGATTTCCAGGGATTTTAAAAATTGATGGAATCTTAAGGAATTGCTCAGTCAGTGCAGAAATGGAACAGACAGATTTTTCTCTGACTTCAAATTAATGTTTAGCTAAAGAAAACAGTAAGTGTCCCTGCAGGAAAATCCACCTAGGAAGGCCAGTCATTAGGAGTTAACCTCAGTTCCCAAAGTAGAATGTTAGATTATAGAAGGGGGAGGGATCGGAAAGCAAAATAATGTCCACTGACATTTGAAAAATACTAAAACTGCGTGTTGTTTAAAATACAGAGATGTGAACAGTACAAAGAAGCTCCTCTCCAGGAGTGGCTTTCAGCACACAGGGAAATGGGCAGCTTGGGGAGAGATTATACTGGACCCAGCACTGTGCTAGGACTTTATGTTCATCACCTCACTAGTCTTTTTAACCACTAGACAAGGTGAGAATTATTGTTATCACCCTATTTTGCAAGTGAGAAAACTAAGGTTCAGAGAGTCAATGTTATTTGCGCAGTGTCACCTATCCAGCAAGCGGAGGAAGCAACACTTGACACTAAGCTTGTTCTCTTAACCTATGATATGTTCTAGCTGCATTCTTCACTCCTTGGGGAATCCAGCCCTCCCAGTCCTGTCCTCTCCTCTTTTACCCCTTCATAGATTGGTTCTTCTTTTCTTTAGAATCACATTTTCCATCTACTCAGGCTTTTTTATTGTTTCCCTTCTAGATGTCTTTCACTTCCATCAGACAGTAGCATAAAAAATTTCAATTTCAGATGAATTGCACTTGAGCCACGTAAGTTATTGGGATCCCAGATACTTAGAATAATACAGACCTGGATCATATCCTAGCACTGCCACTTGTTAGCCTTATGGCTTACAGCAAGGATTCTTAATTTCCCTGAGTTTTGGGTTTACCAACTGTAGAATGGAGATAATATTAACTCTTCAGAGTTGTTCTGAGAAAATTGGGGAGAACAGAATTATTTATCACCGGAAATTGTTAGGGGATTGACAGCATCAGATAGGAAGGACAAGGAGGCTCCCTCATGTCCCTGCTCTCAATTGTCTTCATGATTTCTATTTCAGACCTATCACTGCCTGCTTTCTCTCTCTCCCTCCCCATCATGTTAAACTCAACCCTGTGTAGATGCTACAAGGAGCAGGAAGTAACAGAACATTCACAAATGAATCGAAGCTGACTGCTCATGGTGTAGCCAATTTTTGAACATGCTAGAGCCAGTCACAAAAATGCAAGCTCCATTTACAATTCCTTCAAAATCCCAAAGAATGGGAAAACTTGCCACACAGACAACAGAGGAAATTCCTCTTCTCTGAACACAGGAAATGTGCCTAGAAGTTTACATCTTTGCATGTGCTGTGCAGATGGAATCTTTTAAAATCCATTCTCAAATACTGCTATCAAACTCCACATAAGAAGAGAAAACCTAAGGAGACAGCATGGCTAGGGCCTGTATTTGTGCAGTTTAACCAAAGTTACGCATTCTCATAAAGAGAAATGACTCTTTCCCCTTAAAAGCAATGGGAAAGCTGGTTCTGATAGTTACCCTCCTGCACACATGTTTTCTTCTCTGCTTGTCCCCAAGGGGAGAATGTCCAGGGTAGCGCACATGGTTGGAGCAACCCAGGTGACCCCTGAGTGACTCTGGAAAGGCAGAGTGAGGCTCAGGGCATGCAAGGAGAGAGAAGCCCAATCTGAGGCTTCATGTTCCCCATGTGCAAGGCCTCCTGGGAGCCTGCTCAGAATGTTCCTGCAGTCACAAGGCTTTGAGGGAATGCTAACAGCCACTAGATAGCCACCTTAGGAGACCAGGTCAGGAATGGTGCAACCACATGTCCTGCGTTGCTGGGGCAGTCCAAGTGTAATCATTAACTGCTCCTATTTTCATGGCCAAAGGTGTCTTGTTAAACAGTAAGCTGGGTGGCCACTTGATAGTGAAGCACCCTCTAGGCTTCCCAAATCACAGCCTTCCTCTCATCTCTTCTCACCCCTTCTCCCTCAGCTGCCATTTTACCCAATCCCTACCTTGTGCAGACTTATGTTTTGATTTTTGGGGATGCTTGACTAAGGGCAATGAACATGCTGTGGCATAGGCTCCTGGCACACGAAATGGGCACACTAGAACCCCACAGGGAGGAAGTTCTTTTCTTTCTTCGCTGTCCTTGTCAACCACCTCCTAAGCCTTGTTTTCCTTCTGTGTGTGAATTGTCCTTTTTGCTTCTCCTGTGTGGAGCATTCGACCTCACTGCTCTGCTAGCAAGAAGTATTTCATAGTAGGCCTGCAAGCATGTGACGCCCTGCTCTTTTTAAGAAGTAATCCAGGCATCTGCTTTATGAACCACAAGATCCGCACAGTCACTGTGCCGTGGTGATCAGGGATGCTTTGTGCAACCGCGCACGTTGTGTACTGCACAACTCCACAGAGTGCCATTCCTATATGCTACAATGTGAGGGACATCCTCACCAGTTGTCCAGTTCAGTGATGCTAATACTGATAATAATAAAAATAACATCACATAATATTTACTAAGCTATGGACAAGACACTGTGTTGAGTATTTTTACATGAAGTATCTCATTTAACCATTTGCATAAGTCTCTGATATAGTAATTATATTGTTATCACCATGTAATATGAGGAGGCTTGAAGCTTAGTAGGTTAATTCATTGAAGATCACATATTTAGTACTAAGGGTGAAATTTGAAGCCCAACAGCTTGAGCTTTGGGACACAAGCTCTGAATGTTTATATCCACAGCTCCACAGGTCAACATGTGCCTCAGGTGAATTACTTTATTTCTTCCTCAGTAGCTTTCAGGCCTCTCACTGAGAGTCAATGTTAAAGTGGCATTCCCTTTTCTGGGTTACAACCCCTCTCTACTTCCAAAAGTCAGATTTGTGGTCCAGTTGGTTGATTGTCAGACCTTTAGCCAAGTCATCAAGAAGCTTTGCTGATGTCATAGCCCCTCTGTTCATCATGGGGACTTAAGCCATGCCCAGGAGAAAGGGCGTCAGTGTGTCTTCAGGATCATACCAGGGCAGAGCCTGGGCTTTCAGAGTCATTCATGTCTCAGTTATATCTTGGAAGCAGCATGTTGTCAAGCATAGACATTTGATGTGTGGTGCTGAGAAACTGACTATGAATTTTTAGGCTGCAGCTTGCATATCTGCAAAGTAGGATTGTATGGTAGACGCTGCTGAAGGGTCTCCTGTGTGACTAGGTAAGGGTTCAGCACAGTGCCAGCACGTCTTAGGCCTTCCCTAAATGTTGCTTCCGTTCAGTATGGTGGCCGTCCCTTGGGGAGCTCAGGTGACCATCAATAGTTCAGATTAGTTCCATGTGGACCTGTTGATCCTTCACACCAATGCTGGGCCAGGAAGTTGTGCTCTAGTGCTCAGTTTACCCACTTCACATTTACAGTGCTCATGAGGCTCTTGGGTGAAAAAATATAAAAAGACTCTTAATTCTGTTGAAAATGACTCTCCAAAGGATTTACTTATTCATGTTATATTCTGACATATAAAGTCACTTGTAGTTGCAGAGGTCCTCAGATTGTGAGTGTGTAGGGTTACATGTCTTTAGAAATGAGGAATAAATCTCAGAAGTCTTACCAATATGTGTGCTGTTGTTATTGTTGTTTTGTTGTTGCTTATTTGTTTTCTCCTCTACCCAGAGTACTCTCTTCCCTCCCTAGTATTTCTGCATCACAAGAGGGCCATGTTGCTCCCTTGTAAATCCTTCAGTCCTCAAGAAAGATGTCACCCACTCTGCAGTCTTTGCTGGTCATAGTTGCCCACTAATGACTGAGTCAGATACCCTTCCACTCAGCACTCACAGTACCCTAAAATTACTTCACCATGGCAGCTAGCACCCTGAATTGTTGTGCTTGTTTTTCTTGTCTGTGTTATCAGGTATTTGAAGTAGGGACTTTGTTTGCCAGTATTTTCTCCTGCATTTGACAGGGTTCCTGGAAGCCTGGAAGACAGCTTTAAATGGATGAATCTCTGAATGAATGGAAGGAAAGAAGGGAGGGAGGGAAGAGGGAATAACAGAAGGGGGAAAGAGGAAAGGAAAGGAGGGAAGAAGGATGGTATCTACTTCTTTAACTGTTTAGAATAAAGACATTCTAAAGAATCATTTTTAACAGTCAAGCAAGCTGTTCTTCCTGTAAGAACAGCTGTTATATTTTCCTGTCACAAGGCCATGGACATGCTGTGCTCAGATTCATCTGGCCTTTGCAGAACTGCCCAGCCTGTTGCTAGTTGACCCAGCAAGGGGACTTGGGCCTCTCTAAGTACATATTTGGAGTCTAATGATTTTATTGTGACCAGCTGTAGAATGATTTCCAATTTTATCTCTTCAGCACAGAAAAATTAGTAATGAGCAATAGGTCCTTGGTTGGTTGAATGAAAAAATTTTCATGTAATTTACAACAGAGTGGTCACGGTTTTTGAGGTGTACACAGGGCTAGACACAAACCCATTATTGCTCATTTCCTCATTAATTTATTCAACAAATATGTATCAATCACTTGCAGAGTGCCAGGCCTTAGACACTAAGAGGGCTCTTAAAACCCCAAACCTCAAATCATGTGATCTAAAAACCCCTAGGGGCTGGGGTTTAGCTCAGTTGGTAGAGTGCTGCTCTGCACTCTGAGACCGTGAGTTTGATCCCAGCCCTGCAAAAATGGGAGAAGGACCTGGCAGCTCATTCCCAAAACAATCAGTCATTGAAAACTCAATGAATAGTAGAGAAGCACTGACACAGTACCAGGCATGGCACAGTGTTGGGGAGTGTTTTTTTCTGTTGTACATAGGGTCACTATGAGTCAGACCCCACTCGACAGTGCCTAGCAACAACAAACCCCTAACTAGCTGGGTACCATGGCACACTCCTATAATCACAGCTACTCAGGAAGTGGAGGCAGGAGGATCTTGAGTTTGTGGCTGGCCAGAGGCAGCCTACACAATTTAACAAGACCTTGTCTAAAAATAAAATATTAAAAAGAGGTTGGGGGTGTATCTCAGTAGTAGAACATTTGCATAGCATGCACAAATCTCTGGGATCAGCAGTTCCCCACCCCGCCCAGTACTGTAAGTAAATAAATACATACATAAATAAAAATTAAAAAAACCTATGTGAGGCCATGTGTGGTGGTACATACCTGTAACCCCAGCACTCAAGAGGCTGAGCCAGGAGGATCATAAGTTTGAGGCCAGCCTGGGCTATAGAGGGAGAGATCCTGTTTCCAAAAAACTAAAAAAAAAAAAAAAAAAAAAAAAAGCCAGGGTTGTAGGATACTGGTAGAGCTCTTGGCTACCCTGCACAAGGCCCTGAGTTTAATCCTTGGCACCGAAGTATAAAGTAGTAAGAAAATAAATAAATATAAGCCTTTATTTGCTGTAGCAATTTCCCTCTTCCATCCCTACCCCTGGCTTCTCACCTCCGGGCTCCAGGTATGCAAAGCCCTCCAACAGTGGCCCCTTGTCTCCCTCCTTGCCCAGGTAACCCATTACCTCCTTTACTCCTCCTCCTCATCTGCTGCTACTTGTGTCCCCCCTTTCAGCATTGTGGGGCTCCTCCATCCTTCTTCTTCTCTCCCAGATGGTTTCTTACTCAATAACACGCTTTCTTGTAGAATCCATGTCTGTTTATTGACACCTATAGAGGTGGCCCTTGGTGTCATAACAAGGAGAAAAGCTGAATAAGAAGCCACCAGGCTGTATCCCAGCCCCTGGCACAGACCTGGGTCCCTTGTGAATATTGGTTGGATGAGTGACATTGAACTTGCAGAATATCTCCAAAGAATTAATTTCTGCCTCTTTTTTCTATTAGAAATGTACTATTTGGGAGCTGAAGGGTCCAAACTCTACATAACTGACTATAAAAGGAGCATTGAGAGGAGAATGCACTGGTTTATAAGGATTTGTTGTTGTTGTTAGGTGCTGTCGAGTCGTGCCTGACTCATAGCGATCCTTACAGGGTTTTCAATGGCTGTTTTGGGATTGCCCCGGGAGTGGGTTACCAAGTCCTTCTCCCGTTTTTGTGGTGCTGGGAATCGAACTCGGGACCTCAGAGACTGTAGAGCAGTGCTCTACCAACTGAGCTAAATCCCAGACCCCATAAGGACTTATTATTTATGTATTTATGTATTTAAAACAATAGTACA
Organism: Pedetes capensis; assembly: GCA_007922755.1. Lineage (NCBI taxonomy): Eukaryota > Metazoa > Chordata > Mammalia > Rodentia > Pedetidae > Pedetes > Pedetes capensis. The sequence goes on from VMDO01000843.1 coordinate 220,221, forward strand.
TGAATTGATTTGTCATTGCTGTTCCTCACAACATAACAACTTCATGTAGCACATGGAGCCCTGTGTTGTCAACTTTCTTATTAGGTCTGTGACTTGTTCATCCATCCAGTAATCATCCAATAATCATTAGCCACACTAGAAGTGACAAATTCTTTCATCCTTGGGTTAAAAAAGCCCTTAAAATATAGAACCTGTGAATATCAAGTGATTTTCTTTCCCCCATGGTTAGGGAATTGCACCAAAAGATGTATTTGAAAGTATAAAGTGACTTGATTATAATCTTTATGGACAGACAATTTCTACCTATTGCACTAAATGATCTTGTTTAGACCATCACCCTGTGCCAGTCTACCTGGATGAATAAAAGAGTACCTTAAAAGTTTATTTTAGGACTTCCTTGCTCTCAAATTTGGAGTTACTTCTCTTCTCACCCCCATTAATTTCAGCACGTTTAAAGGCACATGTACTCTGAAGGACAATAAACAAGCTACCCCATTTAGCCCAGCACCATGGTTATTTTCTTTCTGAATTACAGTGTGTGCTGAAATTCATAGAGGTTAACCATGTTCCTTATGCATTTGGTAGACTTTGTTTTTTTTTTTTGTTTGTTTGTTTGTTTGTTTTTTTCACTAAAAGCCATAATGAAATTTTAGAAAATCTTTGAGAACTTAAAAATGACACTGCTTGAATGTTCTGTTTTTCAGAACATTCTACAACATATTCTAGGACAGGGGAAGGACTTATAAATCATTAAGAGTTGGGGACGTGATACTACCAAAAGCTAATAAACCCCAATAGCATGAGCTGAATTTATTTCCTGACTACCCAACCCCTATGGCCTCATTAGGATTTAAGATTGCAGGAAAGCCGGGCGCCTGCCACATGCCTATAATCCCAGAGACTTGTGAGACAGAGGCAGGAGAATTGCAGGTTCAAGGCCAGAGCCATCCTGCATAATTTAGCAAGGCCTTGTCTCAATACAAAAAGTAAGATATGGGCTGGGAGTGCACATCAGTTTTAGAATGCTTGCAAAGCATGTGTGAAGCCCTGGGTTCAACCCCAGTACTGCCAAAAAAAAAAAAAAAGAAAGAAAGAAAGAAAAATTGTAGGAAAAACTTTATCACATTTTGAGCTGCTGTTGACTAGTTCCAGAGCACAGGGCAAGTCACTTATTTACCTAGTTTAATTTTTAATTTTCCAAAAAGTTATATTCAGGGTAAGTTTTCCCAGCTCCCTTCTCTGCCACTGGCAAAAGGTTCTTACGGTAGTTAACCATTCTTCAAGACCAAAAGAGAAAACACTCAGCAAGCAGAACATGTTCAGGAATCTTGGCATTTCTACCCTGATCTGTTACTTATTGACACCAATTCCACCCTGGTGGATTAGTGAGAATGAATGGGGACCCTGGAAGATTAGTCCAGCTTTACCTACCCAATAGTCAGGATCTTTTCTGAGTCACCTAAGTCCTGATTTTCTCAGGAATTACTTTTTCTATGGGTAACTGAGTGTTTCACCTAAAAATATCTATACATCACTAGTTAACTTTTTGTTTTATTTTTAACATTCTGCAAAAAGCATTATCAATGAGCAGGTGTAATAGGACACACCTATAATCCCATCACTAGGGAGGCTGAGGCAGAAGAGTGGTGAGTCCCAAGCCAGCTTGGGCTATGGCTACATAGTGACACTTTGTCTCAAAAAAAACAATAATAAAAAAGTTATTGCTTTACATTAGGTCAAGTTTACTCCAGGGGCATAGAGAACTTCATAACCTCTGAGCTATAGCTAAGCTGGGGAACTGGGCTCCGCCAGCACCCACACTAGACTGAAGTGACTTTGCTACCCTGTGCTTGCCTCACAGTGGTTTCAAGTCGTGTTTGTGCCCCCAGGAAACTGATGAACGACTCCACATTCCAGATAATGAGGTATGCTTCTATGCAGCTGAAATTTTAAGTTTGCAAATGGTAAGGGGCTTCCATCACATACCAGCATATCCTCTTCTCTTCTTGAAAGAACAAATTGGCTCACAAGAGATGTAACGTACCACATGACCTAGCAATTCCACTCCTAGGATTGTACCCTAAAGAATTAAAGTTGGGTATTCAAATTGATACCCGAATATTCATAATAGCACTATTCATAAGAGCCAAAAGGGAAACAGCCTAAATGTCCTTCAACAGATGAATAAACAAAAAATTTAGTAATATATCAATACACTGGAATGTTATCCAACCATACAAAGGAATGGTGTACTAAGCAATGTGGAGGAACCTTGAGAACCTGATCCTAAGTGAAAGAAGGCAGATAATAAAGGCTACACACTGGTATGTTCTGTCTATATAAAATATCCAGAATAAACAAATCCATACAGACAGAAAGCATGGTGACAGTTGCTTAGGCCTGGGGCAAGTGACCCATTAATGGGTGCAGGGTTAGGATGATGGAAATGTTCTGGACCAGGGTCAGGGTCGTGGGTGCACAACATTGTAATTATATTCAGTGCTACTGAACTGAACATTTTAAGATGGTAAAGTGGTGAATTTTATGTGTACTTCACTTGCCCACCCCTAGCCACAGGCATAAAAGACATGGGGCAGGCTCGGGGGAGTGAGGTTGGATCACAAACTCAAATGCCTTTGGAGCAAGGCAAAAAAAAAAAAAAAAAAAAGGAAATGCTGCATATGGTACAAAAAAAAGAGGTGAGGTATATGGCCCTCCCTAAGGAGTCTAAAATTAGACATTTTAAAAGAAAGTGTGGTAACAATACATGAGAAACTAGCTGATATTAGATAAAGCTGGGGCACCAGGTATTGAATACCTGAAGTAAAGGACACCAAAGCCATCCTTGGCAGACACCGGTCTGCCCACTACAGCTTTCCAAAGTAGTCCTGACTCTTAAAACATCAGGTGACAATGATTCTTTAGACAGAATAGGCTTTGGTGACCTCAGCAACACAGAGCACAAAGGTCAGACTTCCAAGGTGGGTTTTGCTGATGATTGAAGCAAAAAAGACAAGGGATTTGTGGGCAGCATAGAGATCATGCTAGAACAAAACATACCACTTGCTCTTTCTTCTTCTCTTGTCTTATATGAGTAAACATGTGACCAGGGAGAAGTTACTTAGATTCTCGAAGTCCCAGTGTCATCATCTAAAAACTGGAGACCATAGTCATTGTTACATCTCTTGTCTAGCTGTCTTCTATATTGTCATCTGTCCTTGCTACTCAGATATAAGCTCCTCTGAGAGCAGGGGACAAGTTCATCTCCACTCTTGTCTCTAGGACCCACCCTCAGTGGAACTTGGAAAATAGTTGCTTGGTGATCAGGAATGAGAGCAGTCCCCCCTGGAGGAGGACAGGCTGTGGGGCTGCACAGAAGCTCCCCTGTCCTTGAGAGGGGCTTCTTCAGGATGAGGACACTTGTCTGTTAGGCTCCCCTGGAAGAGAAAGTAGTTCAAGAAGGCCAGGTACAGTGGCATATGTCTGTAATACCAGCAACTTGGGAGGTGGAGGCAGAAGGATCACAAGTTCAATGCCAAGGGCAGCTGGTGTAACTTAAGGAGACCCTGTCTCAAGATAAAAAAAAAAAATTATATAGGGGCTGTGGTTGCAGTGGAGTAGTAGAGTGATTGCCTAGCATCATGCACAACACCTTTGTTTCAGCCCCTAAGTACCACGAAAAGAAAAAAAAAATGTAGGTCAAGAGGCTGGACTCTGCCAAGAGATAAATTCATGTCTAAGTTATGAGATTTGATGGGCTTCTGGACAGATAATGAGGTTCCTAACACTAAAACTATTGAGATGCCACCTTGGTAACCACAGAGCCATAGGATTTAAAGAGATTTAGTGTCTATGTAGGTGTTGAGTAAACAGGCTTGAAGGTCCTTTCCAAGCCTGAGATTCACTCACTCATTCATTCTTTCGTTTCTTCCTTTAGACAGCTGGATGTGGAAGGTATATTTCCATGCCAGGAGCTCCATTGTTAGGTAGCTGGATAAAGTAAGAAGCTTATGACAATCTCTACCCATGGATGTCATAGTTTTTAAGGCAGTATAACCATACAAACAAATAACTTCAAGAATCAGACCTCGAAAACCATCTGTCATGCTTCTGTCTCACGCCACTCCATCTGTCTCTTGCAGTGCACCAAGACTTGTGGTGAAGGCTCCAGGTACCGCCAGGTGCGGTGTGTGGATGAGGACCAAGGCGAAGTGCACCGTGCACACTGTGATGCTGGCCAGCAGCCTGCAGACCATGAGAGCTGCAGCTTGCAGCCATGCGAGTATGTCTGGATCACAGGAGAATGGTCAGAGGTACTGTCCCGGGGAACTTGCCACTGCCTTCCCATCAGCCAGGGCTGAGAGCATCAGAGTGACAAGGCAAGAACGGGCTAGCTTGGACCTACCTGTAAGGTTTGCCACTGAGATCTGTGCATTTTCAGGTCTGTTAGCTTGCCTGAGCCAATGAACCAGGGGCAAGCTGGGGGAGGTCTATTGGATGGCTTCTAAAGTCCCTTCAACTCTACATTCTGTGCTTGACCTTGATGTCCTGTTGGTATGATAAAGAAAGAATTATTACAGGGACTTCAAGTTCATAGGATGCCTTTAGGTGCCTGTGAAAGGTTAAGTATGAGAAAATCTCTTAGTGCTAGGGAGACAATATGGAGGTGTGGGGACTGTGGCAAACAAGCACATACTATGTAAAAGAAACTGGTTCTCTTCCTTCCCAGTTAAGCCCATGAAGAAATGTGCATCCACAGTTCCCAATCCTCATTTTTCAAGAGAGGACAAAAATCTGGACTTTTATGTCAGATCTCCTAACTTGAAAAATTTGCATCAATTTTTATCTAAAATATTGTGTGGTCCAAACCAAACACTTTTACAAGCCAGATGAGGGTTGCCTGTTTAACATCTTCTGCCCCAGGTACACAAAAATAGTTTTGTATAATATCCAAAGAAACTCGTGTCTATTTTTGCTTATATCTTTCTCACACTGCCCACTTAGACATCTTTTATTGTTAATCAGCCAATAGTAATGACAGCATGATTATCTTATTTTCAAACCTCGTACTATTTTTAAATGCTAAAAGATTTGGGAAAGCAAAACGGTTGTCATTTGCCCCACAGATTCAAAAGGGAAGCTTCTGAGCTCACAGCAGAGGTGCTAAGGATTTTCGATAAAGTACCTGTTACCACTGGATTTCTCTGAAGCTTAACAAATCAGCAATTTCACCTTCCAGCAGGATGAATGTTTGCACCTGGATAACCTATTTGCTGGGTGTTGAGTTGTGTCTGCCCTAAAGCTGGTCCTAATGTCTCTTCTAACCATGTCTTCCCTTCCTGCAGTCTATGCCGGTGATTTTGTCCTCTAAGAGGAAATTTGGCAATGTCAGAAGATATGTCTGGTTGTCACAGCTAGGCAGGGGGTGCTAGTTGCATCTAGCGGGTGGTGGCCAAGGATGGTGCTAAATGTCCTGCAGTGCACAGGATGCTCCTACAACACAGAATCACGTGGCCAAGATGTCAGCGGTACCATGTTGAGGAAGCCTGCCCCTTCCTTTCCCACCCCACCCCACCCCACATGCTCTCCGTGTTCCCTGATAGGCCCTTAAAGAGTGAAGGGATGCACGAGCAGTCCATTAGAAAATAGATTTATACTTGGTCAACCAGGAACAGATGAATGCAGATGAATTCAGAAAAGTACTTGACATTGAGTTTGAGGCAAAGTTTCCATCCACCCAGAGGTGGGAAAGGTTGGGAAGGGATTTCTAGGTATGGTTCCTTTCTTCTCTCCCCTTGCCCCTTCCTGTTCCTTATCAGGCATGGTTGCTAACTTCTGGTCCCCAGAGCTGCCCCAGAAGGCGCTGGGGCTCTCAGCAGGTGGGGAGCCCTCCTGTGTGTCTCCTGCTGTCTCTCCTCAGGTCTTGCCTTTCCTTGGTTCAGGCTTGTTCTTACTCAGCTGGAGTCCTGAATATCTCATCAGCCAGGCTTCTCTCAGCCTGTCTCTTGGGCTTTTATTATGTAGAAAGAGGTGCAATTTCTTTCTAAGAAGAGTCCTGTTGCTCCTATGGCTTTAACATAAAGATAATCCCAGCAATTCTGGAGGTAGCAGCAGGAAGATTGTGAGTTCAAGTCAGAGGCAGCCTGTACAATTTAGTAAGACTGTGTCCCAAAACAAAAAAATAACTCAGTGGTAGAGCATGCACGAGGCCCTGGTTTCAGCCCCTTCTACTGAAAAAAAAAAAAAATTGAGATAAAAGATTTTTTAAATTACAGCTTTCCACACTTCCATAGGTTTTCAAGTATATTAGGGATTGAACAAACTGTGAAATTTATAGGCAAAGTCTAGAGCGTTAGAAATAAGTCTGGGCATAGATACAAGGACCACAGGGATGGAGCCTGTAAGAAGAGAGATGCAGAGAGGGACTGCTCCCAGAATTTCTTCTAGAGATTGTCTACTGAGATACAGGAGCCACAGCAAGCCATGCCTCCCCTCTGGGGCCTCTGTTACTGGAAAACTCTTTGTGTTGTTCTCTGAATTTGCCCCACCTGAGTTTCCAGAGACCTGGGTCAGACCTGCAGAGAGGACCCTTAACCCCTAAGAGAAACACGTATTCCCCATGTGAGGCTTGAAGTGCATCCCTAAGGCCAGGAGGGATTGTTTTATTTTGCTTTGCTACTGTTTTCCTTGGGAGAAGGACCTGGCAACCCCCTCCCAAAAATCAATCTGCCATTGAAAACCCTATGAACAGCAGAGAAGCACTGACAATCGTGTTTCCCCTGTTGTACAGAGGGTCGCTATGAGTCGGATACCGACTCAACGGCACCTAACAACAACAACAACAACTGTTTTCCTGGGTAGTAAACACTCAGAAAGAACCATTCACATAAGACCAAGGCGTGCACAATGTAGGTGAGAGCTTGCCTCCCCAGAGAGGACCCACTCACACACTACACAATCCTGTTCTAGAAGGGCCCGAGGAGCCAGAGGCCATCGCCATTTTCACTGCCATGCTGTCAGCTGGCCGTGAGTCTGTCCTTTCCAGCTTCTTTTCAGAGATGTAGAGGCCTCTGAGTCAATCCTGATCATGTCTGGGATTCAGTGTCATCAGCAAATGCCTGTCTCCCACTGTGTCCCACATAAATGGCCAGTGGGTACTTTTGTTCTTGGTTCCTTGGGGTCAAGGGTCCCTGCACCTGCCTTGTCCCACATAAGCCTTGTCAAAGTCAGTAGAGACTGAGGTCAATGTGTGCAACCAGGTGCTGGGCCAGATTCTCCAGGACACTCACAGCTTGGACAGGCAGTATTTGTGAGATGCTGTCCTTTGCATAGACACCAGGGAGCCTGCAGTCCCCTGGCCTGGTGTCAGCCGGCACAGCTAGAAGAGAAGGCTTCTGGATGCTCTGCATGTCTCTGGCTGGGCTTGTTCCCTCCTGTCACTGGGATTTCTTCAAAGTGAACATAGAAATGTCACAGGAAAGGCACAGAGTAGGAGATACCAGGGCAGGGCCAGACACTGTGGCTTTTAACCACCACTGAGAATTGATGGGGACTGTGGTCCCTCAGCCCAGAAAAAGCACAGCAGGCACTTGGCCTTCTCTTTTCCAGAGCTCATGTGGCCCTTCCCAAGAGCCTGAGGTCCAGAGAGTATTCATACTTCATCCTACATTTATACAGCACCTTCACAAAGGATGGCTAGTTATTCATGATAATGCCTAAAAATATCATCTGAACTATGTGAATTGCAACTTGGTTTTATTTTTTAAATAGGAAATGATGTAAAATACTGAGATAGGGAGATTGAACATTTTATAAAGCCAATTCCATGTCCCATCACAAAGAGAATAGGAACACTAGAAACATATTGTTCCTCCCGTTTCTGTTTCTGCATTGCTTGAGTGTTTTTAAATGCTGGACAGTTATAATGAAAGGGTTACATGATCACATGATGTAGAGGGAGAGAGAGGTCTAAGAAAGCAGAAAGGTGGAATACCAGTGACGGCATGTAGCCAGGAAGAGAAGGAAACCGAGAGGGGGCAGAGTCAGAAGAACTCAGTACCAAGGAGGAAGGAGATGATGCCTAGATTACCATTCTGGCTAAAAATTTGCATGTCACCCAGTAACTCATGGGCTGGCTGCATGCTCCTCCACCCCTCCACATTTGGTGACTTCTCTAGTGTGGTCATTGTAGGATTGGGAAAGGGCAGTTTGATGGCAGCTGGGCGCCTCCCCCACCTTTTCCCCTTGAACCCCAGAGAAGGGATGGAGACACGCCCACCTGCAGTGGCAAGCCCAGGTGGGGAGGGTCCTGCCCAGGTGGCCTGGCTCCCGGGCACTTGGGCTGCTGTGGAGGTGAATGAATGAGCAGATGAAGTGAGAGCCCTCGGCAGTGTCACCCTGGATGAGGCACAGCTCAGCCTGGCAGAGGCCGGTGGCCTTTTGTGGCTGCCCCCAGGAGCTGCTGGAATGGCCCCTCTTGCCCCTTCTCTCCTCAGTGCTCAGTGACCTGTGGAGAAGGCTACAAACAAAGGCTGGTCTCCTGCAGCGAGATTTACACCGGGAGGGAGAATTACGAGTACAGCTACCAAAGCACCGTGAACTGCCCCGGTGTGCAGCCCCCCAGCGTCCACCCCTGCTACCTGAGGGACTGTCCGGTCTCGGCCACCTGGAGAGTTGGCAACTGGGGCAGTGTAAGTAAAGGACTGAGTTGTCAAATTGGGAATCTTAAATCTCCTCTGAAACACGCATGCTTGGCTGCGACTTGACGTGGTAGATGGGAAGAAAAGGAGCCTCTTTCTGTTGGCCAGGATGGCACTGAGTCCCAGGTCTGCCACGTCCTAGGGGAGAGCAAAGTGCAGACCTTCTGTGTCTCAGTTTTCTCATCTTTGTGAAGATGAAATGAGTTAGTATGTTAAAAATAACTTAGTTTATAATGGCAAATTCTATGTTATTTATCTTTTACCACAATTTTCTTTAAAAAAGAAAAAAAAAAGCATTTAGAATCTGGCACTTACTAAGAGTCACACAAGGGTGAATTTTTACTGCTTCTGGTTCTAGTCCTCCTATATTGGGAAAACTTCACTGCACTGGAGATTGCAGTAAGGCACAGTATTCTAAATTGAGTGTGTCTTTGAAGATTGCCACAACCTCCTGGCTTTGGGCTCCAAGGCTCTCAGTCCTGAAAAGTGATCAGGCAAAACTGTATGATGAGGTAAAAGTCAACAGGCTCCTCCATGCCCGTGAACAAATTCCTTGGCACTTGAGCCTAATCTCCTTCGTGTAAAAACAGGATAATGGTATTACTATCTCATAGGGTTATTGTATAGCTAAAATGAAAATATTGTGAGTATACATAATTACATAGAGTGTTGTATACATATGTATAAATGTTTTATGCATACATGTGGATATTGACTTATTTGTCATATACATATGTGTATGAATATATATATGAAGGGGGACCAAACCTCCCCCATTATTTATTTATAAAAAATTGTATATTTATTTTTACATGTTCCAACTTGAGTCCCTTTCAGCATACTATCCATTTGATGCAATGTACCTACCAAGATGGTTCTCTACTGCTCAAAACAGATTTTTAACTCATGAATTTTTATTTTATTTCGTGCTTCTGCCATTTTCTGTTCACCTCCTCCACATTGGCAAAACGTTTCCCTTTGAGGACTTTTTTCATCAGGGAAACAAAAAAAGCACACAGGGCAGGGCTGGGTGAATAAGCAGGGTACAGCCCAAGGGTCATGCCAGTTTTTGGTCAAAAACTGCTAAACGTTCAGCATGGTACCAGTAAAAGCGTTGTCATGGTGGAAGAACCAGTGACCTGTTTGCCACAACTCAGGATGTTTCTTCTGTAAATCATGACACAACCTTCTCAAAACTTCTAGATTAAAAACTGTGGTTGACCATTTGACCTGGAGGAACAAATTCCAGGTGCATAATCCCTCTAACATCAAAGAAACAGATGATTGCTTTATTCACATTTGCTCCAGGTTTTTGGGGTCCCCTCTTTTATAATGCTTAAATGTATATATGTAAAGATTAGTACAGAGATTGGCCCACAATAAATGCTCAGTAAATGTCAGCTATTTGTTGTCAGCACTGCAGGGTCTGGATCATCACCTTTTGCATGAAACCAGGACTCCAGGCTCCACCCCACCACAAGCCTGTACATCCCAGTTTCAAGAGCTGCCCACTGACTCTGATTTGCCTTCTAGTGCTCTGTGTCCTGTGGCATTGGGGTGATGCATAGATCTGTGCAATGTTTAACCAATGAGGACCAACCCAGCCACTTATGTCCCACTGATTTGAAGCCAGAAGAACGAAAAACTTGCCATAATATTTATAACTGTAAGTTGCCCAAACGAAGCCATCTTTCTCTAGCATGAAGAACAGGGCATTTTTATTCATGTATTTGTCTGCCCTCTTTAGAAATCTAGTTTTATTTCTCTTTTTAAAGAAACCCTCTGCTTTGCTAAAAAATCTTTTAGTGTGAACAGTGCAATCCATTCCACTGGCAGGTATTGCACATCTCAGAGCATCATCCCATTTTTGTGATTTATGTTTTCTAGGTGAGTTACCCCAGAACTGCAAGGAGGTAAAAAGATTCAACGGAGCCAACGAAGATGGTGAATATTTCCTGCTCATTAGAGGGAAACTCCTAAAGGTAAATGTTGGGTGTCATTGTTTCCAGAATGTTTTTAGAGTGAGTGATCACTGCTCCACTTGCCCCATTTCTGAGAGCCTCTCCACGGGTTACTTCTGGTCTCTCTTTTAGATATTCTGTGCAGGGATGCAGTCTGACCGCCCCAAGGAATACGTGACACTGGTTCATGGTGACTCTGAGAATTTCTCTGAGGTTTACGGGCACAGGTAAGGAGAGCCAGGCTCAGGAGATCCCTGGGAAAACTTTCCCTTGCTTACCGAATATTCTTCCCATAGGTTACACAACCCAACAGAATGTCCCTACAATGGGAGCCGACGCGATGACTGCCAGTGTCGGAAGGATTACACAGCCGCTGGGTTTTCCAGCTTCCAGAAAATCAGAATAGACCTGACCAGCATGCAGATAATAAGTGAGTCCAGTGAGGTGTCCTGTGGGGATGGCTCACTCTTCTTTTAGTGGCACACATGGGTCCTGCACATGCCTGAGGGTGCAGTGCCAAGGATATTAAGAGAAGGAAGACAAAAACTTGGGGCCCATCAATGAAATTCTGTGTCTAAGCTGTAAGAGGACAGGTTTAATCCCTTGTGTTTATGGCTAAAACCCAGTGCCTGGAATGTGCCTGGCCCAGGGCAGCTGCTCCATCAGATTTGTGATAAAGGAAGGCACCATGCATGCAGGGTCTTAGAGCAGCCCACAGGAAAACACTGATCCTGAGACCTTCAGGTCAAGAAGGGGTTAGCCAGGCATGAGGTGTTGATGTGGGGAGAGCAAAGGTAGAAGCAGAAGTTTCTAGAACAGAAGAAACAGCATATACAAAACCCCACTGCTAAGCAATTCATGACAACATTTCCTCCACCCAGCTCCCCCAGCACAGCGTGCACAAATATACAAGTGGAAAACTAATTTTATCTGATTGTTGACTCACCGAAGAAAAATGGAGCTCAGAATTAACTTTTCTAACAATCCTGCACAGGGGCTGATTTCATACTCTGGTCAACAGTGCATTCTGTTAGGGATATTAATCATAGCAGTAGTAAAAGACAGGTAAAATATCTAAACATGCTTCCTCAAATAGAGGAAGAATAGAAATAATGAATAATTAATTTTTCCTCATTAACATTGTACCCATAACATTGTATTGGTTTCCTCTTGAGGTAGATTAAACTTGATTTGTACCAAGATATTTTTAATTGCCTCCAGCTAGCCTGATTAAGGCTAAAGGCAGAACGTCTGTACTTTCTCCACTTAGAAAAATACCCCACCTAAGACCTTAGCTAAGAGCTGATGGAGTGAGCAAGGACCCATCTGCTTGCAGAATGGGCCTCCCAGATTTCCCTCCCACCCAAGTGTGGTTCATTGCAGAAAGATTCAGGCCTTCAGCCATGCCTACAAGACAAGACAGAATGATAAAACCCATACCCTGGTCTCCAGTCCCACCAGCAAACAACTTTTGTAGCAGTCTCAATTTGCTTCCTCCTGTGCATTTGCAGAGCTGATCTCAGGAGCAACAACAGGGTTAAAATATGAGCTACGGTCAGCATTGCTTTCATTTTTTTTTTTTAAACTACAAACTAGCCCCAAATTTGAGAAGCTGCCATTAATAATTTCAAGATGTGCATTCTAATTGTTCCCCATTTTGGCAATAGTGCCTAGCCCGTGGAAGGACAGAGGAAACCTCAGGGAATAGCTCCTAAGTAGCTGGGAATTGCCTGCCTGGTTTCTTGCCCTTGTCCTTAAACCTGTGTAACAGAAGATTCATGATCCTCCAATTACACTGCACTTAAGCAAGGAGATTCCTGTATTTATTTATGTAGGAATCGATTCCAAAGTCATGTTAAACCTCTTTTTGGCTTCCATACTGTGAGGAGACAGACAGTTGGTGCTGATAAAACCCAGGGAACGAAGCTTTTCAGAACGACAAATGCAATAAGGAAAACGCAGGTGCACATCTGGATTCGTTTGCTCACTAATACTTCGAATTGTTTCTTTCTCTCCCATTCCTTCTTATTATTTCTCTCATTACTCTTCCTCCCCTGTCTGCTTGTTAATATCCTGTCCCTTCCCTGCCTCTTTCTCCCTCTCTTAATTTTCCTCTTTCTTTAACCCTTTCTCTACCCCACAGCCACTGACTTACAGTTTGCGAGGACAAGCGAAGGGCATCCTGTACCTTTTGCCACTGCTGGAGACTGCTACAGTGCTGCCAAGTGCCCACAGGTATGTCCTCAGGACTTACCCCTTGTCAGGGATTCACCACCCACCCTATCCTGGTGGCCCCCTCAGTTTATCTCTTCCAAGGGATATAACTAGAACAGTTGCTCTACAGGGCATTTTGGCCACATTGAACATCAAGGGGTCTCACAAATACCTGCAGAGTGTAGCCCAGGAATTCTTCCCAAGAGATGTTTCTAAGGAAATGACCAGAGTTGCATGCTTACCTTCTACATGCAGCAAGATGCATCAAGTATGGTGGTAAAGACTTAGAAGCAAATTAGATATTGCATGGCAGGAGCTTGATTTAGCAAATTATTCTTACCACACTAAATATTGTATACTCAGTGGAGTGCTGGTAAATGTGGAATAATGGATTCTTCAACAACAACAGTGAATCCCTCTTGGTAGCATTTGCCAGTTCCCGTGGTGTAAATATTCTCCCCATGACTGATTTCAAGCTGTTAACAGTATGTCATTAAATAGAGAGTTGGGGCAGTTGTGCTGGTGCACGCCTGTAATCCCAATGACTCAGGAGGTAGAGGCGGGAAGATCCCAAATTTGAGGCTAGAGGCAGCCTACATAACTTAGTGAAACTGTCTCAAGATAAAAAATAAAAAAAGAGGTTGCTCAGTAGTAGAGTACTTGCAAAGTATGTACAAGGTCCTGAGTTCAACCCCCCAGGACCACAAAAATGAATGAATAAATAAATAATAAAATAAAATAAAAAATAAATGGAGAGTTGGGAAGAGATGCACAGAATTGACTCTGAAAATCTCACTAAGAGTAGGCCCCAGTACACTGTCCATCCTTAATTCTGATTATTGACTGGGTACTGTGATATCCACTTGTAATCCCAGAAACTCAGGAGGCAGAGAGAGAAGTATCACCAGTTTGAGGCCAGAGGCAGTCTGAGCAATTTAGCAAGAACCTGTCTCAAAATAATTTTAAAAAGGGGAGCAGAGGGCGCTAGAGAGCAGCTCAGTGGTAGAGCACTTGCCTCCCACTACTGCAAATAATAATAATAATAGTTTCTTGGATTATTGTATGATATAGAAAATTTCTAATGGGATTAGGTAGAAGAAGCAAGATGCAAAGTACTACATGAAGTATGATCACATCTGTGTATTTTGGATTGAGTTTGTTGTTTGCGGTGCTGGGGATTAAACCTAGGGCCTTGTGCATGCTAAGCACATGCTCTGCTGCTGAGATACACTCCCAACTACTATGTTGTTGCTGTTGTTAAATGTATAAGCAGGAAAAAAGTCTGGAAGGACATTTTTCAAAATATTAGTGAGATATAGTGTTAAGTTTTATGTTTCTAAAGAAATAAATGTTGGACCTGGAGTTTTCAAAATTTGCAAGACTTAACCAGATTTCCTTTGGCACTGTAATTATAGGCCTCTAAAATGGTCTTAGCAAATCAGCTGACATTTTTTGAGTGCTCCCTTTGTGCCAGACATCATCCTTTGTTACTAGAGACACACAGATGTCCATCCTCTCAGGAATTTATAGCACACTGAGGAGAACAACAGGTAAACAACCATGGTGTGATAATATATTCTAGAAACCACCTTTGTTCTGAGGCTCAGGGTTCTGTAGATGTCATTGACTCAGTCTATTAGCCTACTTCAGATATATAAAATGTGCAGTGTTGAGGCCAGAAGTTCAAATTTGTCACCTTCTACTGGATCTCTCTTTGGCTGTCTCTGCCCATTCTGCAGTTCCCCATTTTCTTCCCTCTTTAGAGGTATGGCCTTTTGAAACAGCTTAATAATCAGCCTGGGCTAATTTTGCAAAGTAGGCAGTGGTCTTTCCAAGAAACTTCTGCACTTGGGAGGCAGGATAAACATAATGAATTCGCTGATTCTGGACAGGAGAACTTGACCCCATTATCTTCTTCAGTTCGAGTGAGGTTTTCCCAAAGCAGTTGTTAAGATTGGGTTGGGAATTTCCCACTTTGTGAGTCTTCAAAAGTCTTGAGATTGAGCCTGGATAATGCATTCAGAATCCTGGGCACTATCTCCGTAGGATGGGTTGATCTCCCTGCAACCACAGAGACTATTCAAAGGCAAACACATCCAGGTTTTCTTTTAATGAAGTATTTTGTCAGCCTCAAGCTGTAGAAAAGCATTGCTGAACATTTTAGGGAAATAGGAAGGTCTCTGGGGAGAAAGAAACTAAAACAAAGGACATGCTGGTTAAAAAAAAAAAAAAAAACCTTCCCTCCATCACCCAGGAATTGAAAACTTTTGAAGTGCAATTTCTTTGGAGCTTGTGGATAGCTTCAAACACTCCTTTGGTATGGCTGCCTTTCAATCACTAAGACATTTTCAAATGTCTCAGGGTTTTCTTGTTTCTATATGCACATGCTTTGAGAAGCTTAAGTAAATGAGACGTAATTTGCATTCATTTATTTTAATAATTCATATACAAATGAATGCTTGATTTGCTAAATTCTGACAAGAAGTAATTGTTACATGCAAAAACTTCAAACCAGTAAGAGGTTAATTTGTATTCTTCCCATCCAGTTCTTCAAATTATTTTGGATCCTTTTAGGGTTCAGTTCCTTATACATTTATTGAGCAATAACTATATTCATGAAAGATGCGAGTTTTTCAAATAAGTTTTCCAGAAAAGGTTTGTGGAAAGCATGATTGTGCAGTCTACTTTGGACTGGGCAATTTGTCAGTTGGCTTAAATGACTGGGCAGAAATCAAAGTGGAATCAAGTCATTTCTTCTTCTTCACCCATTGCCTTTACTTTGAGGATTTGTTTTTCAATAAGGATAGGTTCCCTGAGAGTCTTCACCTCAAGAGATGTCTAGAATATGGCTTTTTTTTTTTTTTGTCTTAATCATAGTAGATTCGCCATTGTTACTATGGAGTTTGGTATTAATGTTGTTGTTGTTAGGTGCCATTGAGTCCTGTCCAATTCATAGTGATCCTCATAGGGTTTTCAGTCACCGATTGTTTCCAGATTGTTCCAGGAGTGGGCTTCCAGGTCCTTCTTCCACTTTTGTTATGCTGGGGATCAAACCCAGGGCCTCAGAGAGTACAGAGCAGCGCTTTACCAACTGCACTAAACCCCAACCCTCTGTATTAATAGTTCACATTTATCGAGCATTTCTTATGCTCCTCATCTCTAAGACAGTAGCATTTAATCCCCCCAGCATCCTGTGCTATGTAGCAAGTAAGGCATAGAGAGGGTAGCTAACATGCCCCCTGCCACACACACACAGCTGGTCTAAGGACAGGCTGGATTAGGTTGCTCATGTGTCTGAAGTAATTTGCATGATGGTAGAACTGTCTTGCTGATTCTATTTCCAGGCAAAATTTCTGCAGCTTTTGCTGTAGTCACACAGAGAACAGGATCCTTCTTTGGTCTATGCACCTCTTTTGCAAACCTCCCTGGACCATCTAGTGTGTGCATAACTCTTAATTACTTTCCCTCTTTTAAATCAGCAGCAGGAGATAGTACCTACAGTTCCACAAAGATGAGGACTTTAGGGGCAAAGATGTCCCAGAATAGAGCTTTAAAACTCCACAAATGGCACTCCACTTTTAGAATGCTAATAATCAGCTAGGATATTTGTTGAAAATACAGATCACTGAACCAGAAAAGGAGAATGAGAAAAAAATTCTCCTATTGCATTTGGGTTTGTTTCTGAGAATACGATGTAGTAGACTATGTATCCAGTATGCTCAGACAAGGGACACCCAGATAGTCCAGGCCATTGTCAAGATAGATACCAGGTAAGTGGCCTGGACCTCCTAAGAACTTTGATGACAAAGCAGACCTAATCTCCCTTCTCCTGCAGTGTGAGTGGAACAGGCAGTCTGAGTAAGAAGTAGGATAGGAGGGAGAAAAGAGACCAGTCCTTGGTGATAGTTAGAGTGGCCACTGTGGACGTTGAGACCTGTTCTTCCAGGTAACAATAATAGTGAGATAAGAAAATGGGCAAGGGAACCAGGCACTGTGTCTCATGACTATATTCCTGGCAACTCTGGAGACAGGGTAGGAAGATCATTGCAAATTTGAGGCCAGAGGCAGCCTGTATAATTTAACAAGACCTTGTCTCAAAATAAAAACGTAAAAGTGAGTTAGGGTGCAGCTCAGAGAAAGAGAGAGAGCTGGCAAAGCATGCATGAGGCCCTGGATTCAATCCCGAAAACCGAAAAAAAAAAAAAAAAAAAAAAAAAAAAAAAAAAAAAAAAAAAAAGAAAAGAAAAAAGAAAAAGAAAAGGAAAAGGAAAGAAAGAAAACAGACAGGTGGGATAATGCAGCAGGTGAGTAGGTGAGCAAGGAAAACCTTCATGCCAAGATAGCCACAGCCACAAACACTTGGATATTGAGACATTCAACATAAGAACCACTAGCACCTGTATTGTCATAAAAATAATTTCCAAATATATTTGTTAAATATCTCCTACTCTTGAGGTAATGAGTTAGATGCATCAGGCTTTCTACCTGATCATCTCCTAGTCACACATTTGGTCTCACCAGCCCATTTTGTACATGGGCTTAGGAAATTGAGCTGCTTGTCCAAGGCCTACTGAAGTAGATAGAGGAGTTGGCACTCTAGAATAAATCCACCCTCTGCCCGGCCTTTCTCACTCACAGTGCTCTGGACATTTAGGGGTAGATAGTTCTCTGTTGTGGGGCTGTCCCATGACTTCCAGGGTTTTCCACAGCATCCTTGGTCTCTCGCTACTGGATGTTATAGGGGCCCCTCCCCTGCCACCAGTTGAATTGGCCAAAAATGTCTTCAGACACATCCAGATTTCCCCTGGAGGCAAAATCCTCCCCACTCTTGATCAAGGACCGAAATCAGACTAAATCCCCTGGTCACCTCTATGAGTAGGAATCCTGTCTGTCCTCATTTTATGTTGATGGAACCTATACGGCTCCAGAAGGGTTTATAGCCTTGTTAGTACGTATTTATGGAGCTGGCAGGGAGAGATCCCTAAGCTACACTTACTTCTGGAATTCTAGTTGAGGCCCTAAGATGTAGTATTTATCGAGACTCTATACCAAGTGGATACCTATGCTACAAACAATAATTAGTATAAAGCAACACCAAGCCTCTGCCTTCATTGGGGAAAGAAAATGAAAGCTTACAAAACATTTAGAAAATTCAGGACAAATGTCAGCATTTTTGCTACAGATACCAGTATTTCTACTAGGGAGCTATCATATATGTGACAAAAAAATTATATATCATATATAAATATATATGATATATATCATATAAATATATATGTAAATATAATGTATAATATATAATATAAATACACACACATCATATATATATATATATATGTATATATATATATATTTTTTTTCTTTAAAGACAAGTTCTCTCCTATGTAGCTCAGGTTGGTCTTAAGCCTCAGCTTCCTGAGTGCTGGGATTGCAGGTGTATGTCATGGCATCCAGTCTGTACCCGGCTAATTTCATTTAGTCCTCACCACTAAATGATCTAAGGGAGGTACTTCTTCTATTACCTTCTGTTTTAAAGATAGACAAAGTGAGGTTCTGAGAGGCTGAAAAATCAGTCTAGGATTTAATTGCTGTTTAAAAAACTAAAATCACACTTGTGTCCACTGTCTGGAACAAACACCTTCCCACTCAGCGTTTGCTTTATAAATGACTGTTTGGAGCCAGGCGCGGTGGCACATGCCTGTAATCTCATCGACTGGGGAGGCTGAGGCAGGAGAACTGCAAGTTCAAGGCCAGAGACAGCCTGTGCAACTTAACATTAAATGACTGTTTGATAAAGTACTAGATCCTCACGTTCAGAAAGAAAGCAATCGTGAGAGCATGTTCATGTAAAATGTTTTCAACTGTGAAACTGCCCACAGTGGAAGAGGTTTTGAAAGACAGAAACAGACAGATGGAGAAAGCAACCAGAGGGTCTCTCTGCTGCACTGGCTGCTTAGAGATAAATATGGTAGCGCCCAAGAAGGCCATGTTTGGAAAGGCTCCCTCAGGCCGGTCTACTAAATCCTTGGGTGGAAGATGCTGGCACCTCCCCAGCGGACTTGAGCAGGCCAAGTTTGCCCTCTGCTGTCGGATCAGAAGAAAGCACCTGCGCTTTGAAGTCCCGCCCTGCTGAGTTTAGTATGCTGTGTGCTCATCGCCCCAGGGAGCTGGAAGCCCAGGAAGTTTTGGCAGCGGGATCTTGTTAGAAAAATTACACTGTGGCATTTTGTTTCTGAAGGAATCTGATAATTGTGACCAACATCAGGATTGCTGTGTTAAGGAAACCGAATGGAGGAGGTTGAGAGTGAGGACTTTGAAGTAAGGAAGATGTAAGCTGAACTCTGACTGTATCCTGGAGGAGTTAAATCACCTCTGCTGGGCCTCAGTTTCTCCACCTTTAAAGAAAATCCCCTACCTAGAGCTCTCTCCAGGCTAAGTGAGATGATGAATGTAAAGTGCCTGGCTGTAGCAAAACTAGTTGTTGTTGTTGTTGTTAGGTGCCGTCGAGTCAAGTCCGACTCATAGCGACCCTGTGTACAGCAGATCGAAACATTTGCCGATTCTGTGCCAGGCAAACCATCTTATTTATGTTTAAGCCCATTGTTGCAGACACTGTGTCAATCCATCTGGTGGAGGGTTTTCCTCTTTTCTGTTGACCTGCCACTCTTCCAAACATGATGTCCTTCTCCAGGGATTGTTCTCTCCTGACTACATGTCCGAAATACGTAAGATGCAGTTTGGCCATTTTTGCTTCCAAGGAGCACTCTGGTGGCACTTCTTCTAGGACAGATCTGTTGGTTCTTTTGGCAGTCCATGGTATATTCAGTATTCATCTCCAGCACCACAATTCAAAAGCATCAATTCTTTTTCTGTCTCTCTTGTTCAATGTCCAGCTTTCACAACCATATGATGCCACTGAAAATACCATGGCATGAGAACTAGACACCCTCAATAAATAGCAGCCCTCATAATGAATTAACACTTCTGCTTCCTAAAGTGCTTTTTATGGTGTCACTTTTGCCTTTGTTTTGGACATCATGTGGGCTAAAAATCTTTTGTCCTGGCCCTTTGTTCCAGGGTCGTTTCAGCATCAACCTTTATGGAACCGGCCTGTCTTTAACAGAATCTGCCAGATGGATATCACAAGGGAATTACGCCGTCTCTGACATCAAGAAGTCACCGGTAAGGTTGTAGATTGGTTGAAGAATGGACTTCATTTCATTATCTTTCTTTTTATAGCTATGGTGGCGGTGCTAAAGGGAACGAGTGTGCTTTTACATTTTCTCAAGCCATTTTGTAAAGTGTTAAGGAAAAATCTTGGGACACAAATCCTGTGAGAAACGATTCTGTGCAGTGAAGCAGGCTAGCCTGGCTTCACTTCTGGTGAATTCTTCCCCAAGCTGTGAAAACCAGGAACCATCCAGTGATGGGAAGGACTGCCTAACAGGGAGGCCCAAGGCAGGAAGAAACTTGCAGTGCATGCATGGCTCAGACACCTTGCAGTAAGGCAACAGGCAGCTCACTTTTGTGAACCAAGGGAAACATTATCTTTTTCTTTGCCTTTTTTTTTTCTTTTCATTTTTTCCTTTAGAAACAATTGCAATTCAAATGGACCTGTAAGAATGGGATAATTTACCAGGTGGTATTTCTGGACAGTTAGGGATACTCACACAGGTTCTATGATGATCATTTTTTCCATGTTGTACATTCTTGCTGTTCTAGATATGGTCCATGAGGCACAACTGCATCACAGGGCACTTGCTGGATGCAGGCACTTGGACTCTGACCTGCTAGGTCAGGATCTGCAGCTGAAGAAGGTCCTGGGGTCATTCACGAGCACAGCCCAGCTTGAGAAACACTCAGCCTGAGTGTGATGTAGCATATCCTATTTGTTGTTGTTGTTAGGTGCTGTGGAGTTGGGTCCAATTCCTAGTGATCTTGTGTATAACAGACCAAACACTACCCAACCCCATGCCATTCCTGGCACTATTGTCAGTGCTTCTCTGCTATTCATAAAGTTTTCAATGGCTGATTGCTTTTGGGAGTAGGCTGCCATGTCCTTCTCCCAAGCCTGCAGCACCTAGTATTCCCAGGTGGTCTCCCATCCAAGTACTAACCAGGCCAACTCTGCTTAGCTTCTGAGATCTGACGAGTTTGGACACCACATGGTATGGCTACAAGATTGTAGCATCTCCATTTTAAAGGGAGCTTTAAAATGTACTTGCACAGGTCCCTCTCACCCAGATTAAGGGGATCTGAACATCTGGGGACAGAGCCCTGGCAGAGGTAGAGTTTCAGACTCTCCTGATGATTGTAATGAGCAGCCCCTTACAGCCATCCCTCTGAGTTCTCAGCACATGGTGCAGGAACCTGGCTTGTAGATGAATGGGAAGTTTCCCCAGTTCCTGCTCAGTCATGAATCCTGCTTTGGGCTTCCCTGGGAATGTGGGTAAGGTCAGAAAAAGAAGAAGAGAACTAGGAAAATCGATCTCACTCCAAAATAGAGTTACCAGATAAGATACAGGATGCTTAGTTAAATTTGAAATTCAAATAAACAATGAAGGCTTTTTTACTATGTTCTAACAACAAAAACAACATAGATTGAATAGCCTGCAGCTGTACCACTGTGGCATCTGATCCCATCAGATGTTGGAAGCTAAGCAGGGTTGGTCCTGGTTAGTACTTGGATGGGAGACCGCTTGGGAATACCAGGTTCTGTAGGCCTGAGAGAGGTACCTGGCAACCCACTCCCCCCAAAAAAATCAACCATTGAAAACCCTATGAATAGCAGAGAAGCACTAACATTACTGTTTCATCTGTTGTACATAGGGTCACGATGAGTCAGACACCAACTCGATAGCGTCTAACAACAACATAGAAGTATATGCTTATATGAAATTCAAATTTAACTTGTTGTCAGGTGCTATGAAGTTAAGTCTGACTCAGAGACCCAGTGTACAACAAAATGAAACACTCTCTGATTCTGTGCCAGGCATACGATCTTTTTTATGTTTAAGCTCATTGTTACAGACACTGTGTCAATGCATCTACTTGATGAAGGTTTTCCTTTTTTTTTTTTTGCTGACCTGCCACTCTTCCAAACATGATGTACTTCTACAGGGTTAGTCCCTCCTGACTATGTGTCCAAAATACATGAGACGCAGTCTAGCCATCCTTGCTTTCAAGGAGCACTTTGGTTGTACTTCTAGGACCGATCTGTTGGTTCTTTTGGCAGTCCATGGTATATTCAGTATTCATCTCCAGCACCATAATTCAAAAGCTTCCATTCTTCTAATGACTCCCTTACTCCTCATCCAGCTTTTGCAACCATATGATGTGACTGAAAATACCGTGGTATGATTCAGGCGCACCTTTGTCTTCAATGTGGCATCTTTACTTTTCGACACTTTAAAGAGGTCTTTTGCAATAGCTTTTCCCAATAAAATGTGTCTTTGGATTTCTTGACTGCTGTTTCCATGGGTGTTGATTGTAGAAACAAGTAAAGCAAAATCTTGGACAACTTCAGTTTTTTCTCCATTTATCGTGAAGTTGCTTACTGACCCAGTTGTAAGGATTTTTGTTTTGTTGATGTGGAGGCATAATCCATACTGAAGGCTGTGTTCTTTGATCTCCATTAGTGTTTTAAATCTTCATCACTTTTAGCAAGCAAAGTTGTGTCACCTGCATAGCGCAGGTTGTTAATGAGTCTTCCTCCAATCCTGATGCCACATTCTTCTTCATAAAGTCCAGCTTCTTGGAATATCAACATAGATATTGAAGAAGTACCTTGAAAGTATACAGCCCTGATGTGCACATTTCTTGACTTTAAACCAGGCAGTGTTTCCTTGTTCTGTTCAAATGACTGCCCCCTGGTCCATGTACAGACTCCTCATGAGTACAATTAGGTGCTCTGGTATTCCCATTCTTCACAGTGTTATCCATAATTTGTTAAGATCCATACAGTCAAATGCCTTTGCGTAGTCAATAAAACATAGATAGACATATTTCACGTGTTTTCTGCTTTTAGTTAATATCCATATGACATCAGCAATGACTGCCCTCGTTCCATGCCCTCTTCTGAATTCAGCTTGATTTTCCAGCAGTCCCCTGTCTATATACAGCTACAGTCATTTTTGAATGATTGTTACCAAAATTTTGCTAAATGTGATATTAATGATGTCATTTGATAGTTTCCATATTCAATTGGATCCTCTTTCTTGGGAATAGGCACAAATATGGATCTCTTCCAGTCCATTGGCCAGGTAGCTATTTTCCAAATCTCTTGGCATAAACAAGTTAGCACCTCCAGTGCTGCATCTGTCTGTTGAAACATCTCTATTGATACTCCATCAATTCTTGGAGCATTGTGTTTCACCAGTTCCTTCAAGGCAGCTTCCATTTCTTCCTTCAGTACCATTGGTTCCTGATCATATGCAACCTCTCAAAATGGTTGGTCACCCACCAATTCTTTTTAATAAAATGTCTCTGTGTATTCCTTCCATCTTCTTTTGATGTTTCCTGTGTTGCTTAATATTTTCCCTACAGAATCCCTTCACTATTGCCACTCAAGGCTTGAATCTTTTCTTCAATTCCTTAAGCTTGAGAAAAACAGAGCTTGTTCTTCCCTTTTGGTTTTCTATCTCCAGCTCTTTGCACATGTCTTTATAATATTTGTTTTTGCCTTTTGAGCTGCCCTTTGAAATCTGTTTAGTTCCTTAACTACATCATGTCTTCCTTTTACTTTAGCTGCTCAGCATTCAAGGGCAAGTTTCAGAGTCTCTTTTGATATATAATTTGGTCTTTTCTTTTTACCCTATCTTTTTAATAACCTTTTGTTTTCCTCATGAACAATATCTTTGATGTCATGCCACAACTCGTCTGGTCTTAACTAGGCATCTCATATTTTTATTTGCTAAATGTGGAAATTCCATCAAAAATACTTCTACGTAATTAAAATGAAAAAGCAGCTCATCTCCTCCCACCAGCCCTAGGAAAGATGATGTTCAGTTTTGACTTCTCAGGAAATTCTGTTTCCTATCCCCTTTTCCAACTGCCAGGGTTGAATTTGTGTCTGTGAAAACAACTACCTTGCTCACCAACCACAAATCTGATTAAGTATCCATATTTGATTGCTCATAATTGAATCATTAAATATTTTCCCTTACTCTGAAAGGAATAGAAATAGCTGAGAGACAGCACAGAGGCTTTAGAAGGTACCCTGACATTACCAGGTTCTTCCCCTACCACTTCCCCCTAGAATCTATACATTATATGTTTTTTGATGTTGAAAAATAAAATTGATATGTTTTGAGAGATACATTATGACCCAGAAAAAAGAAGAAAGTAACTATCCAAAACATGGTTGTAGGAAATCATCTGAGTAAACTATGTAATATAAGTTGCGATTCTGTGTTAGCCCTGTCAATATTGCAGTTCCAACCAGCAACTAAAAATAATTAAAGCTTGGAGCGCCACCTTATGGAGATAATGAGTAACCCACTCGCTGTTCCCCACCCTTTGGGAACTGTTCAGCTGGAGCTGAAGAGAACTGGCTTGAAAATTGCTTGTTAGCATTCCCATTGCCTGCCTGCCTGCCTGCCTTTCTTTCTTTCTTTCTTTTTTTCTTTCTTTCATTTTTTTTCTTTCTTTCTTTCTTTCTTTCTTTCTTTTTTTTTTTTTTAATTTTGGTGTTCTATGACAGCTCAGAGAGCCCAAGCTCAGAATTAATCTTCAAGGCCTGTGGAGCACTCCTTATAAATACTCAGGGGTGGGACTGAATGCTCTTGAGCTCCTAGCAGCTTGTAAAGGTTTTGCTTTGTAACTGACCTACAGTGTGGACCACAGAGCAGTGCCCTCTAGGAAAACCCGGTGAAAATGGGCCTCCACTGGCCAGTACCTTTAAGTTAAAAAAAAAAAAAAATCCATGTGGTATTTTCTCCCTGAAGAATCACAGTGACCTTTAGTGGCTAGAATAAAGTATACAGGAAAAAGTCCCATGTGACTTTATTTAAAAGAACATTCTAAAGCAGGAGTTCTCAAACTCGTGTACATCAGCACCATCTTCAGAGCTTGTTAACATTGTTTTGTGTGTGTGTGTGTGTGTGTGTGTGTGTGTGTGTGTGTGTGTGCATGCGTGCGTGCACAAGTACACGTACATACACATGCTGGGGATTGAATCCAGGGCCTTGTACAGGCTAGGCAAGTGCTCTGCCACTAAACTACAGCCCCTAAACATGCTCAGTCTTTTGGGGAAAAGCCAGACATATGCATTTCCAGTGCTTTATAAGGTGGTGCCAATGCTCCTCATCTGTAACCATGTTTTGAGAACTACTGACCTAAATTAAACCAACTACAGAACCTCTTTTCAAAGTCACACCTTTTAATATTCTCAAGTAACCAGTGTCCCATGGGACACACTTTAGAAATTGTTTAATATCCTGATCCCACTCAATATTCCCTGTCATTTTGCCCAATGGATGAAGGCCAGTCTTCTCTGTGACTCTGAGACTCCGGCCAATTACAATACCCTCCTTTGATTTGGCACCAAATTATTACTTCTCTCTTCCTGTGCTTTTCCCCTGGAAGCTTCAGAGAGGAAAAAACACAATAAAAACCTTACCTTTCACAACCTGCTCAGCAATAAAATGTCCCCCCCCCAAAAAAAAAAAAAAAACTAAAAGAAAATCGTAGCCATTTGGGGAAAAACTGGAGCACCACTGGAGGACAGTCTTGCTCTTGAGGGCACATCTGTTCAAGTAAGTCTCAGTGTCAGGTTTACTGTTGACTCCCTTGTGTGCAATGGAAAGAACTCTTTCTCCTCTTTTTATCTAAGAAAAATAATCATGATTATAATTCAAATACAGTAGTCCTCTCTTTCCTCCAGAGATATGTTCAAAGACCCTCCGTGAATGTCTGAAACCTCAGATAGTACCAAACCCTATATATACTAGTTTTGCCCTATATGTCCATCTCTCTCATAGAGTTTAATTTATCGATTACATACAGTAAGAGATTAGCAACATTAATAATAAAATAGAACAATTATAGCAATATACTGTAATAAAAACTATGTTAATGTGGTCTCTCTCAAAATATCTTATTGCACTATACTTATTGTGATGATGTGAGATGTTACAATGCCTACATGATGAGACAAAGTGAGGTACCGGTTACTTGAACACAGTACCGTGATACCTAGGTAGTCAGTCTGATTACTGAGATGGCTACTAAGATATGCTGGACAAATGAATGATTTATATCCTGGAAGGGACAGAGTACAATGACAAGAGGTTTCCTTACAGTGCTCAGAATAGCACACACTTTAAAACTTACAAACTGTTTATTTCTGGAATTTTCTATGTAATATTTTGGGGCCACAGTTGAACACAGATAACTGAAATTGAGAAAAGCGAATCCCTGGATAAGGAGAGGAAGTTTACATGTATTAACTCCGTGTATTCCTCCCAGCTTGATTTGAACAGCAAGATGAGAATGAGAGTTAAATTCTTAGGAAGACAAATTGGGGAGATGGGCAGAGAAATAAATGCCTAGCAGCACTTTGGTGGTGAGCTCAGTCTAACCTGCAGCAGTCCTAGCCCTTGGTGTCCTAGTGGTGCCCCTCAGTGGCTGCAGAGAGAAGAAGAGGCCTCAGTTTCTCCATGCAAAAGTGGAGACTGTAGTGTTTGGGATCTCTTTGGGTTCTTAGGAAGCATAATGAAATAAGGAAGTGAAGCTGTTTGCATGTCGCTGGGGTTACAGCAGGAGAATAAGTACTAGCTGTTGATGCTGTAATGTCTTTGTAGCACCTGTCCAGACTTCTGGGCAAGTGCTTTGGCTGTTGCAGCTCAGCTGAGTGTCTGCTGAGCCTCCGGTCACTCTGCATAGATCCTTGCATGGGAGGCAGGTGGGCAGAAAACAGGACCATGGCCCAGAGCTGAAGGCTCAAAGAAAACACTGAAATTCTGTGCTTCCATGCCAGGGACACTGTATCCTCAACCCACAAATGTGTTCAGGGTATGAAAGAGCCCTTCAGGCCTGTCCAGAATTCCAGTGCAGCCTCACATGCCCATCCTCAGAGCTTGCCCACCTGGAGCTCTTCCAGAACAAGGTTCTGGAATGGGCCTTCAGAGCCACGTAGAACAAAGGAAGAGTCCCTTCCAGCAGGGTGAGAGAGATGCCCATGGGGCCTTTTGCCTTCTTTGTGTGCCTGGGGAATTTGCAGGTGCAAGGGGAACTAGGGTCCTGTTCTCTGAGGCCTGCAGTCTACCTGACATTCCTTGTGCTAGGGAAAGAGCTGTAATTTAAAGAGTTGCTTTGAAATTTAAAAGACAGACATTATATTAATGTGGAGAAGATGGACTCAGTTTTTATCTTTGAGGTCATTTGCAACTAATGAGTTAAAGCGACCTGAGATAAGGACATACACATGTACACACCAGCATATGCAGTACAGCTAACTCGCACCTATCTACTCGAACTGCCTCCCAACCCACAATTAACCTTTGCAAATCCAGCTGTCCACAAGTATCAAAATCACATTATAGACCAGTAGACTAAAATACTATATATTAAATTATATATATGCACGTTTTATTCAGTACATTCCTATATAAATTAAACAATAGTTATACATGTTTTGTATATATGCAACTATCTAAGGGCCATATTTGGCATAGACAGATACATACATACATACATACATACATACATACATACATACACACAGAGTATATATACAGGGTAAAGTTGATTGCACATAACCTTGATCCTAACGCTTGATTTTAGGCCCTAAAATCACATGTCCATTCTTTGGTATGTCTGTGGATTTTCTTAGCCTAATCTCCACCTCGCCCCCAAGCCCAGCCTGCAGCATTCTTCCCCCACAGCACACTCAGAAGACATGTAAATGAGCACATTTCAGTCAAAGGCACGCTGTCCCTAAGTCATAGGAGTCAGCCTTCCCTGGTCAAAGTGTAGATGGAATACAAGGTATTCTTAGTGGAATAGGAATTCATTCATTTTACTTATATGTAATGGTCTGAACTAGGCAAAGAAAATACTCAATGAAAAGACAATTCTAGAGGGATTATAATAAGGAAATAAAAATTAGTATTTCATTGCATGTGACTGGGGGCTTGTTATATAGCCTTTTTTTTTTCTTTTTCTTTTTTTTTTTTTTTTTTTTTTTTTGCCTGAAAGAGGTACTGTCTCCATGACAGTCATGTTTTTCTTATTGTCCAGTGTGGCTTTTTTAAAAAGCTTATAATAAAAATAAGTTTTAGCTCAGCTTTTATCCATTTTACCTAAATCAAATTAACAGAGTCCCAGTTAAGGAAATAGTATGAATGTTGTGAAGTCAGTATTATCAGCTTTATTTTATTTATTTGTTATTTTTATGGTTACCTAAACCTTTCCCCGTGTCCACAAAGACAGGTTATGATGGAGTTCTGCACATAAAAAATGCCTTTATGATAATAATAGCTAATACTTCTTGAGCACATAGATTAGCCCAAGTACTATATGAAGCATCTGATGTAGGTTATCTCATTTACAGCAAATGTATGAGAGAATACTGCTATTTTTTCCATTTTACAGATGCACCAGGAAAATATTTAGTTTGTTTAAAGATGTTAATCCCAGCCGGAGGCTGTGGTACACACCTGTAATACTAGTGACTTGGGAGGCTGCTGCAGGAGGATCACAAGTTTGAGGCCAGAGGCATCTTGCATAACTTAGCAAGGCCCTATCTCAAAGAATTTAAAAGGAGTTAGGGAAGCAACTCAGTGATGAAGGACCCTGAATTGAACCCCTCCAGTAATGAAACATTTTTTAAAAAATAAAAAAAGGGGCTGGGGTACAGCTTGGTAGAACACTTGCCTAGCATCTGCAGGACTCTGGGTTCAACTTCAGTAGACAGACACACACACACAGAGGTACATGCACTAATCCCTAGCATCACACACACACACAAAAAAAGCAGAAGGAAGGAAAGGAGGAAGGAAGAAAAGATAAGAAAAGAAAAGAGAGAAAAGAAAAGAAAAAAGAGAAAAGAACAGAAAGAAAAACAAAGAGGCAATACAAGCCCTAGATATCGGATATCTCCTGTGCTGGGCAAAGATAGTTTGGGAAAAGCATGGCTTCTTGTGATGTGATGCTGAAGTGATGCTGAAGATATTCCTAGCATGTCAGCATCTTGAAGGCCAGCAGTCCTACACTGACACCTAGTGAGAAAATTCCTGATTGAAGGATCAGTTGGTTTGGCATCAAATCCAGTTGGTAGAGCATGGACCAGTTCCAGAACTGCCAAGGCCTCCAAAACCAGGACCAAGTAGGTGATAGAAAAGACTCTCCCAGCTCAATCTCACCTGAAATCAAAGGCATGTACATTTTTACCAATAAAGAGAACTATTTTGTTCTTTCTGTTGTTGAATTGGCTTACTAGCTCTTGCTCTTTTCTTTCTTTCCTCTTTTTCTTTTTCCTCCCTCCCCATCTTCCTCTCTCCTTCCTTCCTTCCCTCCTTTTTTCTTCCTTCTCTCCTTCCCTCGTTCCTTCTTTCTTTCTTTGAAAAAGGAGACTTTCCATTGTTTGCAAGAGACTTCATAATTTGGCTATATGAACCATATCTTCATATCCTTTGACCCAATTCTGGGAATGTAGCCCAAAGATATCCTGAAATGCAGCCACAAATATTTTCATCATAATGTTATTTCCCTGTAGAACATGCAAAACTTTGTACAGGGATGGAACGGGAGGGAGAGTAAGGGAGGATCAAGTGACATGGTAAATAAACACAATGGAATATGAGGCCACAACTAAACAAGGGATTTTTCATAGCATGGTAAAGCATTGGGGAAGCTAATCAGGAGGGCAGTATTTTGCAGTTCAAAAAGAAGAGTACAGCTTCAGCCTTTTTTCATTCATTCTTCATTTAATAAATGTGTTTTTAGTATTATTGGCTCTCCACTGTCCTAAGTTCTGCCTACTCTGAGATTTTAGCAAGATACTGACCATGCCATCACGGAGCTTACATTCTAAGCAGGAAAGTAAATATTAAAGAAAAGCAGTTGATTACAGGGTGCTGTGCAGCAGGTAACTGGGTCAAGCAGGTGTCTCAGAGGAAGTGGCCTTTGAACTGGATTCTAAATAATTTACCAAGCAGAAGTTGGAACGGAACAGAGAGTTGGGCTAAAAGAGAATGGTATGTGCAAAGGCCATGTGTTGTTAGAGGCAAGTGAGAAGAGCAACCTAAAGAAATGCAGTCATAGGAGAAAGAATGGTACAAGATAAATCTGGAGAGACAGTTGAAAGTAGATTGAGTAGACTTAGACTGGGGGTCTACAAAGCTTTTTGGTAAATAGCCAGATTGTAAATATTTAGGCTTTGAGGGCCAAGAGGCAAAATTGATGAGGTTATATATGTGTTTATATGTCAGGAGAGGAAAGAATTGTACAAAAATTTTTATTGGTTAAATTCAAAATCTTTTATGTCGTGCCACAACTCTTCTGGTCTCCTGTCATTTGTGTCTAATGCATTAAACCTATTTTTGAGGTGGTCTCTGAACTCAGGTGGGATATACTCAAGGTCATACTGTGGCTCTCGTATACTTGTTCTAATTTTCTTCAGCTTCAGTTTGAACTTGCATATGAGAAGTTGATGGTCTGATCCACAGTCAGCA